>CM067343.1:68360319-68418287 GCA_034190875.2 Urechis unicinctus | reverse complement strand
GTCCAATTGATAGGTCTTAGTAAGCACCTGTTATAGCGGAGTTTAAGCACATGCTATAGCGGAGTTAAGCACATGCTATATCAGAGTTAAAACACATACTATAACAAGGAAGTGGTGTCTTCCTCTCCACCGGCCCCTGTTGTTTCGGTGCTTGTTTTTTCCAAATTGACAGTGCTTAACTGTTATTAAAGCCGCAGTTAAGGGATCAATTGTAAGGCCCTTCAAACCAAGGTACTGACGGGCCTGACCTCCGGCTATGACGGCAGCAAGCCTATCTCTCTTAGAAGACATATTTACACCAGAGGTGCAACTAGGTTCCGCTCCCCCAGACTTTGTCTCCACTTAGCCAGTCGAGTCCTGTTCAAGGAGTTTATCAATAATGGTATCAGGATCCATGAATATACGTATACGCCTTCGAGCTTCAAAATACTGCACTGCTACCCAGATGAAGAAACCTAAATTGATTACTGAGGCAGCGGCTGCTATCAAGGCCAATATCACTTCAATCGACGGCATATGCAGCAGGCTGATCAGTCTTCAGCAGCAGTTTTGCGTGCTTGGTCTTTGCTAGTAGTTGGCGTACTGTGGCACGTTCCTCCTTTGTTGGAATTACATCATTTTCACGTAAGGCGTCTTCAAACGAGTCACGGTCCTTGGTGTGAAAGAGCACCTTCCAGCGAGTCTGCTCACGTAAGTCCTTCAGCACAGAGTTGTACTTTTGGGTGAGGACCCAGACACTTTGCTGCGCATGGCGGCCGCTAAAGGCCAGTTCGGATAACATGTCTTTCTTCTTGGTTAGGGCCTTTGTTGCCGGACAGTCATCAATAATGTACAGGGTTGGCTCGCACTTAAAACAATGGTAGAAAGCCCTCAGGTGGTCATGGAGCCGCTCCCCTGGATCAACCACGTACACCTCTGAATCATCCCACACTGATGACCGCGTCTGATAGGCCTCGTTGAAACGTATGGTAGGGCAGAGGATTACAATATGCTCGAAGGCACCAAAGAAGGGCCCTTCAAGTAGGTCGAGGATGAATGCGGTTTTCCCACATCCTGTCTGCCCACAAACAATTGCCGAACAGGGACCATCTGGAAATGTAAACTTAGTAGACTGCGCTGACGAACCTGCCATCTTTAATGTTAAGCTGTGCATCCATTACAATATACATATAAACGTTCAATGTGCCCGCCGCCTCTGCCTTTTTTGTGATCTGTATGGTGATGCCCTCAGACGCATTCTCCACAGCCCTGCCACTACCGTGCAGCTGGTCGTCATCACTCGTCCTTAAGTCGAGCCACAGAGCATACTTGGTGGTTAGGTACTCTCCTAGGGAAACGTCTGACAATGACAGGTCTTTTAATGCTATTGCTACACTGGGGTCTAGTTTACTCGTTGCTGCACAGGCCTTCTTCACCTCGTCCCACTGCTGGTAGCCACGCATGCCCTGGGCATAGAGCTGATTGGGGATGCCCTCAATGGTCACCTCGACCTTCGTTATCTTTGGGTTGTAGAACGACTCTGTTTTCCTGGCGAATGAGGCGTTGGTCGGGTCTTCAAAGAGCAGTAGGATGCCCTTCATGCTGCGAGCCGGCACGTTCAGGTTGATGTTCCACAGTGTATCTCTTTTATTGTATACAAGCTTCCTGTGACGAAGCACACGGTCATACAGAATCGAGAGCCGACTTGTGTACTGTGTGCGTATCATGCGGGCCAACTCTGTTTGGGTAACCATGTCATACTCCAGCGAGATGCCATCAATTTTGTAGCTTGCAGCGGTGTCGCCTGTTGCGTGAATCACGCGGTTGTAGTCGTTGAATGTGAGCTCGTATTCCAGTCTGTCACTAAGCGCACTCTGGTAGAATGGCATGTGGCTCTCGAGGAGTTCAAAATCAAGCGGAACGTAGAACCTGTTACCATACACATCGGCTATGGCCTTGTCCTCTTCCTCGGTATCAACCTTGTCTCCTGCCCCCACTCGTATCTTAGTTGCGTTTCTGTCATCTGATGTGTCAATGCCCTGATACTGGAGGCCCTGTCTCTCCTGTGCAGTCCGCCACAAGTCGTGGTAACAGTGGTACACATCGCTGTCATCAATAGACATGACCTCATTGCCAGAAATCTTGATTGTCAATTTCTTAACCACGGCGCGGCCCAGGTTTTGCACAACGCTGCGGTTAACATCAGTCGAGGTCAGCGTGATTGTAAAGGCCAGCCGTGCTGTCCCTGAAACAATGACGTCGTCTGCGCCTAGATTGGGGAAGCGAACCAGCAGTTGTTGGTTCTGGTCAATAGTGCTTGGATTGTTTGTAACGACTACAGATTGTCGCACGCCCTTTACCCCAAGGGGTTCGCGTATCCGGCGGTTTGGGTTTAGTTTGCGTCCGTAAGTACTCGTCATGTTGAATGCTTAATAACACTTATATCTTTAACACACATACATGGAGTTTGATAACCCAGCATTTGACGACCCCGAGGAGGAAGGGGCTATGGGAGGGGATAGGAATGAGACTAGCTTTGATGATGAGGAGACTAACCTGATTGACGAAACTTTAGATACGTCGTACTCGACTATGCCACCGTGGGCTATTACTGAAATGCCTGCTGGGTTAACAGAAGATCAGGTGGCTTTCAAAGAAGAAACTGAAGTCTTAGTTAAGAGGTGGGAGAAGGCAGTGTCTAAGCATGGGCTGCAGGCCACTCTGGAGTTTAGATCGTCTCAACAAGGTGACCTTTGGGTTAAGTGGGGCCGAGAATGGAATCTTCTGACATGGAAGAACAATCCAAACAAATTCCTCTCTCCTAGGAGTATCCTAGATTACGGTGGTACACCGCTTGCTCGAGCTCTTGGAGTGACCGCTGAACTATCCACAGAAGCAGTAAAAGCCCTACAAGGCGTTGACGAAGCTGCTGCTTTAGCAGAAGCTGCACTTCCAGATATGTTAGAAATGAGCAGCCTTGAAGTTGTGACAGAGCAAGGTGGTGTGTAAGAAACAGGATTCATAGAGGACGTTCATAACACCATCCAAGACCTAGGTACACAAACAGACAACGAACTACCACTCAGAGAGCTTATAGGGCTTGACAAGGCTATGCAGACCCAGAGAGGTGAGCTGGTCAATAACCTAGCTAAGATAACTGAGATAGAAAGGAATATAAAACAGCGGGAAGCTAAAATGGCAAGCCTGGAGGAGGAAGGGAGGGGTGATAGTCGAGCATGGAGATTCCAAGCAAATGAGCTTGCAGAGCTGCAGGACCTGCGGAGTGCCCGTATTGAGGCTGCCTCTGAAAACCGTAACCGTCTAAGGACCCAAATTAACCGCATCAGGGAAACGATCAACAGACTTCTTAACGAGGACACAACACTAGCTGAACGTATACGCGACCTGTTCCGGGAGCAGGGTATAACAATCGCCTCCATACTCACTGCGATTGGATTGGCAATCTCGACCCTTGTAGTTGCTTTGACGGGCGGAGGGAGCACTAGTCCAACCCCGGCACCAACGCCGACACCATCTGATAAGCCTGGTTTAAAGGAATGGATTAAAAAACAGCTGAACTCCTTGGCAAACGTCCTGAAGAGCCTAGCCGGTAAGGCAGCAGCTGCCCTTCCAGGAATCATTGGCTCCATCGTATCATGGCTGCTTACGTCAGCTGCAAAGGTGGCTGGTTGGATGGCAGAACATGTATGGGCCGCAGCTGTGGCGGTGGGGGGAGTTATCCTCCTGATGCTCCGTGACTTACTACGTAGCAAACCAAAGCACAGCTAAGCCTATAGCGATTCCGCCTATAATAAGAGCGGTTTTCTCATCCTCGTGCGCCCCACGCAGACCGGTCTCGGCCATAGGGGCCGGCCCTGGAGAGGGGAGTTCCATATCTGTATCTGGCGGAGGGTCAAAGCTTCCTCTATCTGGAACCACCTGAACCGAGTTGACATCAGCATTGCTGCCTATCTGCTGCTCCTCAGTTGCAATGGTAATCAGATTGTTGTACCCAGCAACGTCTCCAATGGCGAGGCTCATATCAGACGGAGCCATGTACAGGCCCGTTCCAAACACATAATCAACCTTTGAAGAGGCATTCTGGAGGACGTTCTGATACCGTCGGATAGATGAAGGAATATCCACTGGGGAGTTGATGGCATCCTCAACGTTGACCTGAAATTGCTTTTGAGCATCAAAGGACGTTCCAACACCTAGTATCTCTGAGCGGGTCTGCGCCTGAGCCTCAAGAATGGCCCATACATAGGTCCTGATGCTGTCGTTAATTCGCTCAACGCCGGTTTGTGTAAAACCCTCAGACGTGTCCAGTATGAAGGTACTCCAGGCCTCGTCTGCTTCAGGTCCCTGTGCTAGATGTAAAACAGCACCCATTCTCTCCTGAAAGGATTGTAGGTTTTTCGCGTGAGCAAAACCTGGCTTTGTATCCTTTTCCGCCTCAAAGGCCATCCGTGTAGGGTCATAACGAACGTTTCGACCAGCAACCTTGACGACACTCCCGTAACCATACGCATCATGTGCATATAAGATACCAAGACCACTATTAGCTACAGTTGCCTTCTGGCGCCAGTCTGTGTTTGGTTGAACACCAAAGTTAGTGCAGAGTCTCTCATATGCCCTCTTGTCATATGTATTGTTATAGGGGTCATAGGCATGATCCTGAGGTAGAGGCGCTTGCAGTTCTGCTAATAAGCGACGCACTGTGTAATAAAGGTGAAAGGTGTAGAGAGCTTTCACGAGTGGAATCCCAGCCTCGAGGTGGTCCTGGGAGGACACGCCGCAGCCGGCTGATGCACACCACACTGCAAAGTTTAACTGGTTCTGCCAAAACTGCATTGGATTTGTCAACCAGTCTTTTACTACTTTGTCCGCTGTTACCGGCGGCACCTTATAGTTACTGAATAGATCAGGAAACTTTGCTGTGAATGTACCACCATTGTGAACAACTTGAATTGTTTGTCGGGTTAGTTTATCTCCCACACCATATGTGGCTGGATACACCCCGCCCGCACCATATGGGGTAGCTTTTCTATTGAAACTAAAGGCTTGTTTATTCATAGTGCTATGTATCACACTCTGTCAAATGTTCAAAGCGGCGGCGCTGTGTCCCTGCAAAAACCTATTGACAACACTGCGGGCGATCTATGTGTTGGCCTAAGGTCAATCACGTATACTGTGGGCTGGTACAATCTAGAATCAGACGAGAGCATTGCATGGCGGTCAAGGAATTCAGAAGAGAGAGGATATGCTGCATTAAAACCAGGCCTCTGGAGCTTAAGCCTTCTTCAGGAGCATATTACACCATTAGGTATCGGTTTGGAGGTTGATGCTGTAAATGGGGTTATTACCCTAACAGTTCCAGACAATGTGGGTGCGCACATAACAGGCGGAGTGTTAACAATGTTGGGTCTTGACGGCTTCAGTGGGGGGTGGATACTTTCAGGTACTTACATAGGTGACCGGCCCATCAACTTTAGCATCTTTAACACAATTTATGTTCACCTCGATAAAGTCAGTACCACACACAACATGCTAGATGGTGCGCCCACTACGCTTCTTGAAGTTGTTGGCTTAGAGGGTGGCTCTTTCGGTGATATTATAACCACGAACATCGCTAATCCTGTCTGTAAGCGTGTCACTAGTGGAACAGTGCATGAGTTAAAGGTTCAGTTACGCGATAATAAAGGAAGGCTATTAGATAACCACGACTTACCTGTTAGCGTTGTTCTTAAATTTACAAGATGTCAATAAAAACGAGTATTTATGGACCTAGGCAAAAACCGGCAAGCACTGTTCAAGGTGCCGACCTATCGGAATATGCCACAAAAAGACATATGTATCTATTGGTGACTCAAAAAAAATGGATAAAAGTGGCGGTACTATGACTGGAGACCTTGAAATGGGAGATAATAAAATCGTTGAGTTGGGAGACCCGACTTCACCGAAGGATGCTGTTCATAAAAAGTATATTGATGCTGAATATAGACAGCAGAACAGGTACCTGAGACGATACGTAGATGAAAAGACGAAACCACTCATTACTATATGGGCAGAAGCAAGTGGCCCCCTTCGCAGAGGATATGAGTGGTCGTTTGGCCATGGGGCTAGGGGTCGAGACTCACAAGACTCAAGCTGTGGATATACCATGTTATGTAATGGCAAGATCATTCGTATGGGGTTGTCTTCGGGTGTTGGTGCTGATGCTGGTCCTATCGCAGTCGTTCCTGTTATTAATGGAACGAATCAAGTGGTAGGAATAAGTAAGCCTGCTAACCAACGGGCTGTTGTAATAACTTTAGACCAGTCTTTACAGCTAGAAGAAGGCAACGTTATTAACTTTTATACAACCACACAAAACCGAGGGGCGACTTGGTCTGTAGCTTCACTCCTAATTGAACTTGATATATAGACTTATGTATACAAAGACAGTATGAAACAACAACCAACGACTGCACCGTTAAATCCGGAGCCTCCTCTATGTGGTCTGGGGCACTCCTATCGGCTGAATGAGATCAGTCTTAAGAAGCAATACCTTGAGAAAGAAATTGAAAAATATGGTGCTATGTACAAAAAATATAGGTGTGCAGTAAACTCAGTGGACGCTGTAGACACTGCTTTAGTTGCTGTGGGTATGTGTCTTGGCGCAAGTGGTGCAGGTGTAATGTCTACAATAGTTGCCATTCCTATTGCCACAGTGTTGGGTGCTACTGGAGCCGCTTGTGGGCTACTTGTAATTGTTGGAAAATTCATCAGTCGGCGTCTGACCATTAAGTTAAAAAAGCATGACAAGATCCGCATTCTCGCTCAGAGCAAATTGAATACCATTGCTGACATTGTATCGGCGGCGCTTGAAGATGGCTATATCTCAGATGATGAGTTTAAGCTCGTTTCGGTCGAGATCATGAAATATAGTCAAATGAAAAGTGACATTAAAGCAAAATGTTTGAAAGCGGCAGATTCGCCCCCTAGACCTGCTAAGGTATGACCCTGACAGTCCATTTGAAGAGTGGGGGTTGCTAGATATAATGGAGGCGGCGATAAAATCTTTCTGTAACGATCATACTGTAGTCAAACAAAATACGGACCAGTGGGAGACCACGAGGAAGGGCTGCGTTGGAGGAAGTGACTACTCCTCTATCATAGGGCAAAACTACTTCAGCAGCTATAGCAAGAAGCTGACAGAAAAAACTAGCAACGAGGGTGTTCGCTTTAGCACACCCTGCCTCTGGGGTACGACTTTTGAGGAGGTTGCAATTGCGGTATTGGAGAAGGTGTACGACACCAAGGTCTACGGAAATAATATCTATATTGAGGGCGGCGCGACGGCCTACTCTCCGGATGGCTTTTGTGTGCTCCCGATCCGGCGGGCTGAAGTGGATGCTGTCTGTCTGGGGCATCCTGAGGAGGTTGTGTTGCTCGAGATAAAATGCCCCTACACTAGGAGTCCTGGGAGGGTGATTCCGAATATGTATAAGCCTCAGGTTCTGTTGGGGTTGCACCACAGTCCGGTGGCAACCATCGGGGTCTTTGTCCACTGCGTTTTCAGGTTGTGCTCCTTTGAGGACCTGGGGAGAGCTGAGACGTATAACCAGGTGTATCACAAGGATCAGAAGAAGTATAAGGAGATGGTGGCTTGGGGGTGGGCGGGGGTGGAGGGGCTTGAAGACGGCGACTATAGTGCGAACGGGAGGTTTAATAGTTGCATGGGCTTGGAACAGGAGCATCACGGTCCTTGGTTGGAAAGACCGAGTGGGATCACAGAGAGGCCGACGGGGGCTTTCTACTGTTGGAACCTCTTTACGATGAGATTGATAACCGCTCGTCCCGATCCCGACTTTATCGAGAAGAACGACGCTAAGGTTGCCCAGTTTATACAGGACCTCAACCGCGTGAAAAATGGAACTTACAGCGACGGTCGCAGATATTTAACACTCAATGACCTCTATGGTGACTAACTACTGGTGTGGGCCTATACCATAGGGGCTGGAAGGGCTGGGCTCATATGGTGGGGGGAGGTGCGAGCGGTTCGCTGGCTCATGTGAGTCACCCTGTATATGTGTGTTTTCTGGGTTGCACCCATATGAGATAGGTGTGTCATAATCATATGACATAGGTGTGCCAGTACCGCTAACATCTATACTACTCTGCTTGTCAAACAAGCTGCTTCCTACTGTATAAGTAAAATATTGTCGTTCGCAGTGGTAAAGGACAAGCAGATTGCATTGAATGGCTATCCATGTTTGTAAAAGATTGCATCCTGCTGAATATTTTAGCCTCTCCTGGAAAAACCTTTTGAGGTCAATAGTAACTTTTGTAAAAGTTAGGCACGTTCTCTTATATAGTATTTCGAGACAAGGCAGTCTAACGCTACTGATTGCAACCATATTCTAGTTGCTACCTATACATAAAGTAACTATGAAAGCGCTGACAGCATACATTATCACCCGTTCATTGACAATTGCAGTAGCAATAAACTTTTTATTAGCGATTGCAACCGCCTCTTCGGCGGCTGAATAATTCAAGTGATGAGCTTGCAAATACACCTGGGCCCATCTACGTCACATAAGGACTACACTTGGTATCTCCACCGTTACCTTATTTGAATAACTGACGCATAACATGGTCGATTTTAGCCATTTACCATCAGTTTATAAAATGCTTGCCATGCCACACAGCGTGTGTTGTCTAGTTTGAGATTATTGGTGCGCGAGAAGATTACTTATAGAATTATACATGTGTGTTTTCTTCAGCTACAGTATTACTATACCATTGGGCCATGATGGAAAAATGAAGGGCACAAAATCAGGTATTTCATCACCAAGAACATAACAAAAAGACTTCACTGAAAAGTCCTTTATATACGTGACGCTTTGTTCTGGCAACACCCGTGGTTTATAATGCTGTCTTGAGCCATCATGTATTAGATGGCGCAACTGAGATGGAGAGATCTACATGACTAACAAGTAAGCTGCTGGTGGTACATTGACTGACCGTCATTATATACCGAGATCGACCAGAAACATCATGATTTACAAGATTCATCTGAGTAAACACAGTAACTTGATGTTTAACCACCGAATAACGGGGAAGTAAAAATTCTAAGAAGTTACATCATTTAATTTGTTGTGTCAATATATGCGTATGATTTGGTAAATGATTGAAAATACATCCAGCAAGGTTTCTCTTACTCGTCGTCGTCCATGTGTCAACAGCAGCATTTGATGCGACCAGGGGCTTAGCTGAGCCTGAATTCACACAACCAGACGGCACAAACCACGATTGTTATATTGTGAACAATGACGACGGGAAGGCCAAGGTGTTTTAATGGGGTATAATCGGGTATCGCGCAATTCAATGGTAATATTCCATAGGAACTAACATAACAATAAACCAACAAATGAATTAAATCGGACGGACACGAATAATTATCCTGGTGCCTCACACAGCACTGCAGCTGACGATGTTTTAACCTTGTGATATTACAAGTCAAATACATTCGACAAAAGAGTTGGACCGTTTCCGCCAGCCTCTTTGTTGATGCATCTGATTGATCTGCTGTTCCGATGCAAATGTCCTGTGGAGGAAGATATCAATAGTCTTTTGGTTGCTTTGCGACTGGCTCCTGCCATATACTGGGAAAAACGTAACCACTCCTCACAAATAGAGGCAGTATTTTGAAATGTAATCTACCCACTTGTCATCCAGATACGCTACTGTTAGCTGAATGTGCGCTGACTTTACTTACAACGAATCTCGTTTGGAAACATACAGGATGATATTTAATTAGAACTAGACGTAAAGTACCGTTACTCTCGAACGTTCTGTGCGTGATGATGTACCCACATTTGTCAAAAGAATCGCATTCCTATGATTCCTGCTAAACAATCATCACAAAAACATAGAACATAATAGTTATCATTGCCAATTGAGGATATTTATGAATACATTATTGCAATTGTTAGCCTGAATAACATGCCACGCCTTCCGAACAAAAGATAACAAGCTTTATGGGTCCAATAAATATGGTTGATAATAGGTCCCCTGACATGAGAACAGGCTTATGCTATAACTTACGTCTTACATAAATGATTGGCCGCAGCGCCTAAAACCGTATCGGACGTCTGCATAATTTGTGTTGAATGATAAATGCAAAAAACACCAGTCGCATGGATGTGGAAGGTAATTGATAATGTGCCATATTTGATGATATACATGGTAAGCAGCAAGCTGCATAATGCGATGCCCGCTGCAACATGCTGCGTTATGTGATGTCCTCCGCAGCATGCTGCATTATGTTGCTCGCTCGCATTCAGGTTACATATATGACGTGTTGATATCGAATATTTCTTGTTACTCTCGAACAGCGCCATCTACCAGCCTCCTATTGCTCGCTGAATTGTTCTCTTTACTACCCATATAACATTAACTTTCGACCCCACCTACTTTTTCTCATGTCACAAACTACCATCCGCCCTCTCGCATACGATAATAATGTGTAGTTCCGTTCACATTGACTATTTGGTGCCCCATTGGCACGTGGTAGATTTTTGTCAAGGCAAAGCGAAACATGTCACGCGAATGGCCATAAACAGTGACTGAAGTTATTGATTTCATATTGTAAAAAGTCTCGAATTGCTGCATCATTCTGTGTCTCACAAAATATACAATCAATGTCAGTTAATAATTTAAGTGGACCCAAGTCTTTTGATGAATTAAAAAAGCAATCTTCAAAGAGCCATGAAGCTTACTCACGCAGCGCTATCATTGAGGCATGTGATTTATCTGGCTAATTGATATTTCAGTTCCTGATGACACGGGGACATCCATCAAGACTTAAGTCCTGCCGCCCGCTGTTTATTAACCGCTACTGCACTGTCATCAATAATAGTCTCCTACAAATGAATATATTTTCAAAATGCTTAGTACGAATCACATTGAAACTAAATATGTATCTCTGTAAATATGTATGAGGAATTTTGTTTCAAATGGAGAACGGAAAGGCAGGTTTATTCTTTAAAATTTGCAATATCAATGATATTTACCATCGCCTGATGTTATAACTACAAATTTATTCCCAAGGTCTAGCTCGACTTTATGTGTAACTTGCAGTCCGCTTTAAGAGAATAGCATTTGTCTAGCAAGTATGTAAATGAATGACAGAAGAAGCAACAGCTGAGAAGCAATTCTTGTCATGCAATTCAATATCTGAGTAGACAGGTATGTCTGAGTATTTGTACCCACAGGAGCAGCACAAAGAAGTCTGAATACCCAATGACTTTCATGATCTTTTACATTTGTGTTACACATGTAGCTCATATAGCTTATTTGGTATAATCAGGCGTCGATCGTGGCAACTGGGGTATGGGGACAGAAACCATGAACAATTGGATAACAATTTGCACATCTGATAGATGCACAATAACCAATGCGATAAGGTAATCGAGATTTGACTATTTTGACAATGACGTAATTAATATAATGAAACTGCCTGTTTGATATTGAAATACTGCTACATTATTAAATATAGTGAGTAAGTACATATTTGCGCTATAGTTAAAGACTTTAGACACCTCCCATAAGCAATCTCATACCTGGCGCACAGATTGACAGCTGATGCAACAACGCCACTTGCATTTAGTACAAGGGCAGTTGAAACTTTATGGAAGTCGCTCTTCTTTTCGGAACAATTTCATAAACGCACACAAGACGGGTGATAACCCCACATAATATATGGTCCTTGAAGCATAATAGCTAGTTGCTAATAGGCGAAATCAGCAATAACATTCAACACTGAGCCGAAGCTGTATCTTAATCGTAATACGACATTGGTTGAACGGGATGGAACATCTGTGATATAGTAGCTGCATTGTCGGACTACATCAAAGCCCCTCAGCAATCGGGAATTATCGATAGGGGAAATGGCACAATTTTTATTGCATGCTTTAACGGGCCGAATCAAGAGAGCATTTTGTTCTAAAACATAGGAGAAAGGAGAACAAGAGGGATTTTATGAGGCTCGAAACATTGTCACATCATAACTGCGATTGCTAAAATGACCAAAACTTAGGGTTAAAGAGTAAATGGTTGTACCATATTGCATGTTTTGTTTGGCACACACGAGCGCGGAAAAACGCAAATGCATCCACTATGAATAAAACATTAAAACGTACGAACGTGCTGCCTTATGATTGCCTTATAGGTCCACATAGGTGCAGAGTTAATTAGCTGTTAAGCCATATGAGGATTGTTTTGCCATGGACGGCATTTCACACAAGGGATTATGCTATTTGGTATATTTTAGCCATCTAATATCTAACTTATGCATTTTGGTGCTGCTGTCGATGCTCGTTTGAATATTGTCAATTCGTTATGTACTGCAGTGTTGGCTAATTGCAGGTCGGTGATCGCTTTCACTGTTACATGTACCACATATGTACTAAATATTACATTTGTATATAGGAGTTGCACCCAAAACTATTTGTCAGTCACTATGCTACTTGTATATGGTAGATCTATCCTGATTAAAGTTTGTCATTAAAGCAAAACATCCGATTGCAAGGCATAATACTACACTGTTACGGCTGAATTGCATTCACCGTCATGGGGAAAATAAGCTAACGGAGTTATAGTCCACTTGTGCGAGCGCACCTCGAATATTGACTGTCATATTATATTTCCCTTTGGCGCAATTAACATTTTGTCTCGCTACTCCTTATGTCATATTATCTTAATCGTTGTCTTGCCAGCTTATGCCACATTATACTGTCTTTATTGTTAGGCCAAATAGAGACGAATTACAAAGGAAACGGTCGCCATTGGATATTGCAGCTTATCCAAATCATAATCTTCCTGCTAGAAGTAGGCTTCAGTTGTAAAGGAAGCAATTTAACATCTCGAGTGAAGGCTCTGTTTAAAAGAAGGCTTATTTTCCACCGGCAGACCGAAATGTCGTTTAGGCGTTTCGTTATTAGCACTGTAGTGAGGTATGAAATAACATTTGTGGGACGCAAACAATGAGAAATACATGTTGGCTGTTGTGGTTATTGCTTCTGTTATACTGAACTGAAACACGTGTCATTAATTGGGGTATGGATCATATGCGTTATTTGCATCTAGATAACTTCTTTCACTACATAAGCTACTTGTAACTGATAATGCCAGCTCCTACAGCTTTTGTCACAAGTAGGTGGTCAATTTATGATTGCAGAAGTGGTCGTTTAATACGTACCTACTGTATTTAGTTACAAATTTACATATATCAAATCTTGAGACTGCTTGAAAAATTAGTATTCGTCACTGCAAGGCCATCTATGATCCAATCTCTGTACGTAAACAAAATGTACTGAAATCCCGGAAAACAGGGAAGCAATTAACATTAGGGTATGGTCTACATAAGCTAGCATACATATCACATCCCAAGTATTTTGTAAATAAACAACAGCATAGTTAATGACCTACCATTCACATATTTAATCATAGCAGCAACAAAAGACATTTTTTAAAAGTTAATTCTAATCAGCCAGGGCAATTTCACTTTTATTAATAAACCATAACGTAATGAAATAGTCTACAAGTATTGTCTGATGCATTCTTATAGATTACGCTGTTGATAATATATATTGCATACTCTGCAGTCTTACAATGTTGCAAAGCTTTCGCACAACCAGATTGTGTGTACTGATTCATTGTCTATGACACTTCAAGAATCACTTATCACCATAGCATTATCATATTTCGTTTAACAACGCCTTTGTTATACTCCCTTCAGGTTATTTATTGTGATATTCATTCATCGAAACAATTCAATTACTTGAAGTCTCGGAATTCGAAACATGCGATAAGCTTCCAGTTGCGTCCTGACTGATACAGCAAATAGGTAAGTTTCGCATTTAGATGGATCTCATCTGACAGAAGATAAGGCGAGATTAGAAAAATATGCACCGAAAGCAGATCACTTGTTTATAGCCAAATCCTAATTGGAACTGCAAGCCTTCCTGCAGGGCAAACAGATCATAAGTCAGCGAGCTACTGCACATAATAGTGGCTTATCACACTTGAAAACGGCGGCAAAACACCTTTATTTCAACCTCTCTCACCCCAGTCCAGCAACCAAAAGCATCTCGTCTTTTGTACCTAGCGTGCAACTAGATACAGTACTGGACACTTATCTGCAACATATTTGTTTATTTAATACCATTCAACATTGTTTGGTTTATAAAAAATAATGGATCTTCCTTTTGAAAATCAATCTACAAAAAGAAGATGCCCTTTCGTTACAGTCGGTTAAACTAAGATTGACATGTATCGCCTGTACGCGAATGGAAGTACTCATTCACACAAATGTCTGGATATCTATTGTTTTCAATGAGAATATATTTGATCGATCCTACTATAGTCTTTGACAATGTTCCATCAAGATTCTATGCGTAAGCTTCATTAAAAAAGCACTTGATGTACAATGAATCAAAATATATAATGGACTAAACTAAGATAGCATGGTAGGTGACTTGAAAAACGCAGACAAATACTTTAAATGAGCCACGGTCACTGAGACAATTACCAACCACTGTCAGGTCGATGATGATGACCGATTAGAAAAGCCATCGACGCCTGTATAAACAGCTGCTGCGGTAAGAGATTGGACGTTTATACAGTTATGCTAAGTTCTGTACTCCGTCAAAGCATCAGATGGGGGTGTTGTGTTTCTTTTCACTGGGTTGGTATAATCAAGCTTATGTAAACTAACACTGCTCTGAGCTGCCAGTTTGGATTGATGAATGTGCAGCCGTCTATGCATTGCTGTACATTGGGTTTTCAGACGGTCCAATGAGTGGTATTGAAGAGTGTACACCTTCATGCTGCCTCATCATCTGTTGTTAATACATGAGCTGCTGAAGTAAACTAACGTTAAAGTAACTTGAAAGCCGGTAGGCGATATTCGGTCTACCAAAGGCATGAATAGTTAAACGCTATCTCTCCCAAGAGGTTGTCTGCAATATCTACCGAATGTTACGTATCAACGATAACTCGTTCCATGACATAAGCTTTGCAGGGTCTCTGCACTTGATCAAGCATTAAGAAGATATTGCTAAAATTGCAGAGATGATCTAATGCAGTTCGAATTATAATATCATGACCTGCACTGATGTGTTAAACCACAGCTTATCTGAAATATGTTAAACATATACAGCGCAATATATTTTCATTCAATATTTCGTTATTTGATCATCGGTGAAAGATATCCTTCAAGCATTACATGAAAGTGCCCTTTGCATTAAATCAAACAGTGCGGATTTTGTAGTTGCGGTAACAGTTTGCAGTAAGTGTTACGTGTTAAATTGATGTTTACTTTACTAGGTAGAACATGGTAATTGTGGGATAATACAAAATGAGAATACGCTGCTTAGCATTTTGTTTACAACATCGTTTAATAGCAGTATGAAAGGGAAGTTAGTTTTGATGATCCAACTTAGAGAAATGAAAAATGAGGAAACAATCTGATATTTGATGCTCTCCTCTCACAGCCCCGATCCGTTGCATGTGACGATAAAAGACCATCCCCCACTATATCTATAACCAACATTTAGGGAAATAGTATGCCCTTCCATTATGGTGGTCATGGCAATAGTAGACAACATTGGGGTCGTATTATTGTTTGATGATGAACAAGCCTTTGAAGTAAAAGTCCAGCCGTTAAAATACATATCTCCAACATGTCATCACGGAGACCACATGATAGACATAACAACACTCTAAACCAGAGAGCCATGGTGTCCATTTAAATTTACGGTTTTGTTTGCTTATATATACAGTGCAACAATAAAGTATTGTGATTTGTCAGTTTTACAGGACCAGTAATAGAAAAAGTGATATTGATTGCAGGTGTAAATAAACATGGCTGATAGTGCCACCTTGTCTCGTTTAATATACACAGCACAAGCATACACACAGACATACACATACACGCAAACACATACACGCACACATGCTTTGACAGGTAACACATACCATGGCATTATTAGTGAATCCACTGGCTGTACCACCAGACTAGCTTTGTTTGTGACTTAGGTGGGGATGGTTTTACACACATTATCCCGTAGTGATCATCCTCTTTTGGTTAATTAAACTGCGGAAACAGGCTGGAAAAACCGAACTCAGCCTATACTTTTGTGTAACCAATGTCATTAAAATGAGATTACCTCGAGATATGAAGTCGGAGGTTAGGTATACGGATATGAATGGTGCTAAATATGTAATCCTCTTACACAGATCCGGTCTAATACCATTTCATCATTTCCATTTCTGAACGACACACTTCACCAATCCCATTTGCTAATGTACCAATAATCATTGCAACTATAGCCATCATTTGTGGGTTCTTCCTCTTTCTCTCTTAGGGTAAATATTCGTATTCTAGTGATGCCTCTGCCGCATTCGAAATGGAAACCGATTTATCATGTGTCTCTTCATGACAAAATACTGTACATCATCAGTTACTATAAGTTGTCACATCATATGCCAAAGTAGAACATCATTCGGAAAGTGGGTTGAAGGCATTGTCATATTCATGCAATAAATGAATTACTCCCGATAGTAAATAATTGAATGCGATGAATCTCGTGCTTTTATAACGGACAAAAGATTGTAACCTAGACCTAGCTATTAACAACCCGTTAAACACTGGACAGAATTGGCGTGAATTGTCCGATTGTGCCCAATGTGTATTTGGTCAGTAAGGAAATGACGAAAGCGTATGAAATATGGCTGCATGAGCATCATATATGCGCCATATGTTTTGTCAATGCTGGTGGCATTATACTTATTATGACCCACCGAATGTCTAGAAAAATGTCTTTCGACATTCAAAGGCCAACGTGGTTTTAACTATACGTCAATAGACTTGGGAAAAGTGAAGTGTTTGCTAAAATAACCTGCCACCTTGCAATTCATGAGTCATTTATGAATGAGTGATTCGTGAAGTTGGTGTTCGTTGTATAAATTGCAGGCCTGCAAAATTGCACATTGATTTTACATTTATGGCATGTTAATACATATACTGTCATTGATAAATGGTAATCAAGGCAATATACTTGTCACACGGGTTGTCATATTATAAGAGGCGTCTATAAGTAGATACGTTTACAAAAGGAAGATTGCGAACAGGCGTTGGCGCCGAAAAACTCTCACTGAGATGATTTCCCTCGGTTTCATGTTACTCCTTGATGACACAACATATAATGATATTAGAAGTTAACGTGATGTATCGTATAATTGTGTATGGCAATTACTTAAGAATTGAAATGGAACCGCAGATGTATATTTCTATGCAATCTTGCGACTGTGTGCATCATCGGGTATTATTATAGACAACTTGGTCACATGATTTACTATTATTGAAGCAGCCGATCCTGACATCAGTGAGAGATGGAGGGGGCATCTTTGTAGATATTAAATAGAGGCAGTCACAATTTGATTGATGCTTGTTTTTGCTTATGACGATGGTAAATATTTGCAATATAATCTTGCAGAAAAGTGCAGGTTACGACTGTTCAACACCCGAGTGACGATGTGTTTGACATTCGTGATAATTCAGATTAAGGAATGTACATGATTCCCATTCATCTGCTTTGGTATCCAACGCAGCATTTAAAGTTTTCACCGAATGATGTTGCTGTGTGCATTGTAAGGTTAGCCATGCAAATGGAAACAATTAGACATTAGTTCGATAATATCAGTTGCTGAGATTCACGGAGGGTCAACTGAAGTAGGATGCATTTCACCGTGGGAAGTAGTTAGTGACGCTGATTTGTGCTTGAATTCAAGCCTTTGACATGATTCTCAGTTAACCTAAGATATCGTCCCAGAGATGAAATCGGTAACATCTAGCTTTATAAAACTTCATCTGCGGTTTATCAGTCAGCCTACAATCCTGCGTATAGCGCGTTTTGCCTATTACACATCCTTTAGATTGAATAGATAAACAGCTTTCACTTATTGAGATAATTGTTTGTAGATATAAAGCATCAAGTTGATGACAAAATTCACCGTGACAGCATTGTCGTGTGTATCTGCGATTCCGCTCGCGTAGCCACACATTAATGGAGACAAAGGGATTTCTTAACAGCTTGAGATGCAGCGGTTGACCATTATCGGTATGCAATACTGGCTACTTGATCGCGGTAAAATAGTATATGACATATGCAAATGTTAGTTACGGGCCAATGTCAGAATAGTAAGCAGATCACTTGGCGAGTAATGAAACCTTCACACACAATAGTCATTTACAATATTATAGCGCCTCGCTTTTTAGTATGGCTGGTTAAAAGTCAAGCCTTATTCATGGATTACCATGGACAATAACTTGTATTAAACAATAAAATGGTTCGTGTTGTGGACACTTAATGTATCATACAAAACACGAGGTAATTGTTACACAGATGAGGATAATATACTTGCTATATTCAGCCTGTCGAGATTACATTACGTAAGTTAACAGTGGCTCAAGCTTAACAAAATGCCAACTACTTGGCATACATTATCGAAACCGATAGTTATCGTAACTGATACATTCAGGAATGGTAGATGAATAGGAAATGTTTCCTTTGATGCTCCCCTACAACCAAGTCAGTTTCTACACCTTTAAACGATATTTGTTTATTCCATCAACCTCGGTTGCTTTTCAAAAGGACACGAGTACGTCTCACTTTAGCTCGGATATCAAATGATGCATAACGTCCATCTGATTAAATGCTGCGCATAACCCGCACTGCCGCTTACAAAGACGTTTGATTGAAGAGATCAGATGGTTTTCTGTGACTGAGTGGATTAGTTTATTGTTACACAGCATCACGTCCTAAAATACTTGACTATGGTTGCATTATCCATCTATCAGTTTTTCCACACGCTTTCACACTAATAATAGATCGAACGAACATCCTATGGTACTCCTTGATAGGTTGGGATTCGGAAGTCAGCACTCGGTTGTATGCGATTAGTAAGTACGATTGACTTTTTGACTGTTGTACAAAAGGAATACCAAATGGAAAAGTGCTAGCTATGGACTTTACCAATGGCCGAATATCCAGGAACTCTTCTTTATGAGCTTTTCGAAATAAACACCATTAATCATGGGTCTTAATAAATCATTATAAATGGAGATTCTTATGTGGCCATAGTATACAAGGTTATCACACGGTCGAATATGTGTAATTCGTTAGTAGACACCGACATGTGTTGTCTCATTTCCAGCCGTTATATGATGTGTTAATGAAAACTGACATTTAAGTCGCTACAGAGCCACTGGTCGTCTCTCTGCCTACCATATGCATGCATATTGAATACCTTCTTATCGTCTAAGTAAGCAAGCTTAAAATATTACGTTCCACACCCAATAACATGGGCGGTGCAGTGTCCTTGCAACAGATAAATTAATATTCGATTTAAAGTAATGTGAACAACTACTGAAAATATAGAATGGATAATAATACCAATGCTTGTCAGCAATATTCGTTGCAGCTTCGTTAAATTTTTGTTTGCTTTCAAATGACGTTCATTTCGGAAACTATGGAAATTAGGACAATAATTTAAAAACAATTGGTTTGTATTGGTCGATGTCTCATTGGGATATAATTTTGTGCAACGTGTATAGTAAAATCAGAAATTATGCATGATAATGACTGTCTTGAAGGCCAATCGCATGTGCGGTAATAACTCATCGTTCATTAAAGTGCAATGGAGTAACCGATGACTTAAATGGCTATTCGCTGCCTGAGCTCATACTAGTGCCGCTTATAGTATGCAGCGGGTGCAGCCATAACACCCGTATCATTAATTTATATGAACAGCCTTTTCACCTTCGATACAAACGCATTGCGTTGTAGTTATAATTATGACACACGCTGTCTTGAAAGTTCAGCCATCACATCTACATCAAGTAAAGATTTAAATACCATATGTGAAACGGAAGTACTACTGTGCCATTTTCACAAGCTACTGTGACAGACTTTTTTTCTTATGATTCACTCACTCGTGACACCAGCTTTTCTTCTGTGCACCGTATGCAATCATTGACAGCACAATATACTGCTTCTAAATATTGACAGCTGGTTGAGAATGGTTAAGTTATTTGACCGTCATCTTATATGCGATAAATTTGCATTATACAAGCTTATCTTAATCTTGCAGAAGAGGGTGGCTACTAATCTGGTTTTCCTCAAGCTCAAACGGCATTTTGAGTGGAGAAACATTATAACGGTAAAAGCCGCTAAGCCACTTGATGCGAATGGTCGCTGTGACACTATATATGAACAACATACCGTCATGCAATATATATATTAACACAAATGTTGATGCCTTCATTATTATTTAACTTTGAGGATACCTGTTTTTGATCAATTAAGGTTCGTTTCTGTACAGGAAATTAATTGAACAGCGTCTTTTTATACTGAAGAAGTATGCTTTAGTCACTTATTTAAAATGAAAGGCGTAACGTAAATACATGTTCTACGTTTCAGATCCATATTACCACAACTACCGTAGAACACGAATTTTGGGTTGTATTCCCGACACGAATGGAAAAACAAAAAACCATGTTCACTATAGAACCATGTTCACTATAGCTAAATCTACCTCAAATTTTTGAAAACTGCTATGCTTCAATCATATGCTGGTCACTCGCATTGTATATATGTGTGTTTGCTTCTTGCTAGAAATGCAAAATGGGGTTTTACATTTGGTTTAACGCTAACCTTATCTCCGCTCTTGTTTTAGTGATTAGCGTAGCGGCTGCGATTACATCCAGCGCACCGTTTTTTGGCTCTGTCGGCACGTGTGTATCTGCAGACTGGTGAATCGTGCAAAAGCAATGAGCCCAGTGCCGCAATTTATTCAGTGTGTGCGTGTTTTCTACCATGTTTCTTTTTCATCCCCCGACATCAAAGCGTAGATAATATTTCACGACATAGCAGGTAGTACTATTCATAGACACACAAAACAAAGAATGTCCTATGAATGAATAATATATTACCGAGTGGTTGGTAGTCACACGCGCTCTGGAATCAGCCGGTAGCTATAGCTGCAATTTCCCTACCTGAAAACCGGTGCAAAATTGACTGCCGTAACAAGCACAGAATGAACAACAAGTGATTTATAGACTTAACGGTCATAGCTTACATTCACAAATGGGCGATGTATGGCCATGTTAGTCGTTTCATATTCGATGTTAAACCCGAAAGGCTGTTATCCTTAGTCGTCGTGATCTATCCATAAACATGAAATGCGACTGTTGCTCGAGTCAGATAATAAATGCTTCCATAAATGGCACAATGGCGCTTGTATTGCAATAAATTAAGGGGTGTTTCACGGCTTTAAACTATTTGCCCGAATTAAATCAACAATTCGCTTTTTTCATATGTCAATGTTGCATTATGAGCTATATTGAAGAGCGCTATTATTGAGGCTTTTGATTTATCTGGCTAATGCATATTTCAGTTCCTGATGGCACGGGGATATACATCAAGACTTGGTGCTAGAGTCCTACCGCCTGCTATTTATTCACCGCTACTGCAGTGTCATCAATACAAGTCACCTAGAAATTAATATATTTATGAGCTGCGTAATACGAAAAAACATAGTAAATCGAAAAAAGTATGATGAATTTGGTTTCCATTGGGGAATGGAAAGGCAGGTCTTGTCCCCAGGGTTCGCTAACGGAATAATAATCATCGTCGCTTGGCGTTACAAATTTATTACCGAGGTCTTGCTCATTGTGTAACCCTACAGTCAGCCTAAATAGAGTAACATTTGTCAAGCAAGTATGAAAATATATAACAGAACGAGCAACAACTGAGATGCAAAATACGTGACATGCGATTTACAAGATGAGTAGGTAGCTTTGTCTGGGTATTTGTACCTGCAGGAGGAGCAAACAGTAGTCTGAATACCTAAATGACATTGTTGACATTTTACATTTCTGTCATCAATATGATTTATTTGGTATAATTATGCGTTAGCTGGTACAGCTAGGTCTCGGAGATTAAAACTAAGAACAATAAGATTACAATTTGCTCAGTTAACGGATCTGATAATTAACAAAATAACCCATGCGAGCCAATCTTAAAACGGGATAATATGAAATTGCTTTGAGAATAACTGGACTTCGTAATTGATTATTGTGGAGCTGCCTGTTTGATATGGAAATGCAGTTACATTGTTAAATGTAGTGAGTTAATACACATTTGTGCTGTAGCTTGAAACTCCAGATACCTCCCATCAGCAATCTCCAACTCGGCGCACAGCCGTCGCCATAGTAACTGATGCAACAAAGCTCACAGCCACACAATAAAGCCACTTGCCTTTAGTAGAAGGGCAGTTAAATCTTCATGGAGGTCGCTTTTTTCTCCAGAACAATTTCCGAAACTCATACAAGAAGCATCAAACGATTATCCCATATTAAATAGGCCTAATAAAAAACAAAATAACCATAGCCCTACATAACGCGCGGTTGATATGTCTCTTCCGCTCGCATCATTAGATGTTCTGATAACCGCAAGTAGCTGATTTAGTATCTCATCAGCGGCTTTGTATTTGCGATAATCACCTCAACGAGCAGATATTAGCCGGGAATCCAATGGCAAAATATCACGGGTGATATGCTTGACATGCTGGCAGGCCTTGATGTTCATTTGCGATGGAATAACATGCGGCAATCGGCAGGGAAATGAAAGCAACGCAGATGTGCTGTGAACGATTGTGTCCAATGGGGTGGTAGGCGAAACTTATGCTTTGGTTTTTATGGTTCTTGAAGCATAATAGCCAGTTGCTAGGGTTAAAGAGGCGAAACCAGCAATAACATTCACCACAGAGCCGAAGCCGTATCTTAACCAGAATACGACCTTGGTGGACTGAGATGGGAGAGAGGAGATGAGCTTGACAATCTGTGATATATTAGCTGCAATATCGAAATACATCAAAGCCGCTTAGCAATCACGAATAATCTGAAATGAAAATGGCGCAGTTGTTAATACATGGTTTAACGGGCCACATTTTTTATGTACCATCCGAAATGTATTAAGAATTTTACTAAACCATTGGACATTGGGAAATACGAAGGATTTTACGAGACGCGAAATGCCGAGAAAAATGCAGGCAGCAGTATAGCACGGTGCCAGTTTCTGCTTGGTAAATAACGCTCGTTTGTAGTACCAGCAACAGAAGTCAATCATGTTAATCGACTGACCCATTGTATTATACAGCCAAAATTGTCAATCGACTGACCTATTGTATTTGACAGCCAATATTGTCAATAGACTGACCCATTGTATTTGACAGCCAATATTGTCAATAGACTGACCCATTGTATTTGACAGCCAATATTGTCAATCGACTGACCCATGGTATTATACAGCCAAAATTGTCAATCGACTGACCTATTGTATTTGACAGCCAATATTGTCAATAGACTGACCCATTGTATTTGACAGCCAATATTGTCAATCGACTGACCTATTGTATAATACAGCCAAAATTGTCAATCGACTGACCTAATGTATTTGACAACCAATAATGTCAATAGACTGGCCCATTGTATTTGACAGCCAATATTGTCAATCGACTGGCACATTGTTTTTGACAGTCAATATTGTCAATTAACTGACCCATTGTATTTGACAGCCAATATTGTCAATCGATTGACCCATTCTATTTGACAGCTAATAATGTCAATCATGACCGAGTGCGCTCCCACATTTGTGACGAAAAGCTTACCACGTCGCGTGTCATAAGCCACACCTGCACAGACAGCGTAACGATGGCAGCTGAGGTTGGACACAGATGGATCCTCTTGATAGTGGGATGGCTGCTACGACACATTTACTAGACGTTAGTCGCAAACACGATTGCCAATCCATTCTCCCCGGATTTCACATAATTACAGGCATCAAATATCAAGAGCGGCTAAATGGTCTACGCAGGGTGATAAATCATACATTGGTACTTTACTTACATCTCACGTTCGAAGGAAGATTTAATCCATTACTCGTTTATCATAGCACGTCAACTGGTAACGCCCCTGTCATTAACTATTCCATTAATTTAACTAAGCAACTCTTCGACAGTATATGTGCAGATGAGTCTTTTGTTGCCTGATTGTTATCGTAGCTAAGCGAGTGTCACAATTAGATTAAAATCCTCTAGTAGGGCATGCGTTTTTAGCCAAGAAAATATTGGACAGACTAGCAATATAGCCAATCGATCGGATAAATATTAAGTCAGGAAGCTTATTGGTAGAACTCTAAGTTGTGGATGCTGGCACGCGTCATATTAACACATTATAAATTACTTGAATTTGCAAATGGTATTTCCCACATACAGTTCCTGCGCATTCAATTGCTTATCATTGCTGCATATATGCACGTCTATGACAAATACGATGAAGTTGTGCAATTATGTAAATTATAAGAGACACATGGCAAACTGATATACAAACTGATATACAGCTTCATTACACATAACATCTGAACGTTTCAAAATAGTAACGTACTATACTCATGGCAAAATAGACCTTTAGATCTTATGTAGGTAAATAGATTTTGCGTGTAAATGAACATAAAAAGGGGTTGCGCTAGTCTTGTTTCATTTTTATGATAGCTTAGAAGGTGACTATTTACGTGATACCGGATAAATAAGAGGTCCTCAAGATGAGCATTCCCTGTATGTTGCGTAATGGGTAGCGTAGAGATGGGTCGCCTAATATTCTCCGGTATATGTTGAAAACGAATTGTGATAAACAATGATGTGATAGAGTGCGTTATCAATTAACCTGAGGATTGCTGAAGATTGTGACAAATTAATCCTAAATAATAAGTTACAACTGATCTTATGGACGGCAGGGAATGTTTGTAAATGACTCATTAAAATCTTCAAATAAACATCGCATTAGCGCAAATCCGGTGCATATAATGGCATTGTGTAACCTTTACCTGACCCTGTATGCCGATCCTAGAGACGCATCGACTGGTCTAAGCTACCCATTTCAAAAGCTCTTTGCGCAGCAGTCAACACATTTCGCAATGTGATGTTCTTACACACCAATGTGCGTTATATGTGTAGACATCTTCAGGTGTAGCCACATCTGCTGCTGATGCGTACGCTGTTAATTGTGTCAGCTGGTATTTCGGTCACCACAAAGACCGTGATTTGCTCTCAGCCGACATATTAATTGGCCCTTTCCCTAATGAGTTGACTTGCTCTATTTGTTATCTCTAAGCAAATTGTCATGCGTGAGCAGAAACAAGGCTTTTGTGTTCGGTAAGTAAAGCAAAACAATGATTATGAACAACAGTTATGCACTTTGGAACGGGACTTATTGAGGCATAGAATTGGCAGGTAGCTAGGGTCTAGATTGCAAAATAAGGAAATAATCTTAATCAGTGACCCTATGTTTCACGCGAACTTATATCACAGGCACCAAGAGACTTATTCTAGATTATATCCACCTGTTACAGCTAAAGGTGGCAGAAAATACATGAGCCAAACCTAATCATTTATACTATTCACTAAAGGCAGCAGTATCTCTTAAAGTCGTATTTGGTTTCTTCGCTTGGTCAAATCAAGCGTTTTGCGCAGTGGCGATTCAATCAGAGAACTATTTTTGCAATGCCGAATAATTGATCATTGCTAAGCCTAATAATCTACTCGGCCTGTTGATATGTTTTATCAGACACGATAAAGGTTTATATCACGGGAGGCGTTTTATTGCAGCAGTCTGTCCATTTAAGCAGTGGCTTCAGCTTGATTCATGCAGCGATGCGTATAGTGTTTTGCTCAAATTTTGACAGCAACAGAGATAGCAGACCTGTAAGATGTTTTTGTTTTCGTTTACGTGTATCCTTTATCACTCATCGATGCCATCTAGAAACTTACACCATCAATTATCCGACATTTCTACCTTATTATTCTTCCCCGTAGAACGATCCAATGGCCAGATTACTTGCCACACGGGTTTTGCGCACAACTATCACTGTTTTAGATTTAATCAAGACTCAGTTTTATATTGTTCGTTTGATCAATTTATGGCAAAATAAATGCTGGTATTTTATCAAAACAATTGGCTGTTCGTCATTTCACACACACACACACACACACACACACACACACACACACACACACACACACATACATGATATAAAGAATGAGTATGTTGGTGGTGCCGCCAGCCGAGAGAGCACATCCCCATTAGTTTAGGATGAGAAGCATAATTAAACGAAGCAAGCTAGGTGGTATATGTACTTAACAGTAGCGATTATCCTCTTATGGTAAATGAAGCTACTATAAGGTTGACGAAATGAGACCCGGCCAAGGATAATATTCTACCAATGTCATAAAAACGGCATCACATGGTCTTCAGCACATGAGCCGTTTCCGTGTATGGATCCGCTCTTAAGCCATGGCCTATCACTGCTTCAGCTAGACAATCGCCATCAGTTTTGTTTAATTTATTAATGTCTCTGCAAGTCTGCCGGCCATTAGTATAATCTCTCATTTCAGCGAAAAATGTAACAACACGGATGGCTTCACGGAATGTATTTGTAATGATAGATGGTGAATCAGTTTTCACAAGCAGCAAACTGGCTCAAGGTCATTCCGCATCCTTTTAGGTAATGTAACAAAGCATTTATTGTATGGACAGCTAATCTCAGAAGCCTTATCCTGACAGTTTATTGTGCCTGGTGGCATTACCCTCCCGACCAGACTACATTGCTGCTGATGAATAGGGAGCTGGGCGGAAGGGGCTGGGGCAGAAGTAGAAAGCAATGAAAAGGATGGAGCATAACTCGAGTTCGAACATCG
This sequence comes from Urechis unicinctus, assembly GCA_034190875.2. Taxonomy (NCBI): domain Eukaryota; kingdom Metazoa; phylum Annelida; class Polychaeta; order Xenopneusta; family Urechidae; genus Urechis; species Urechis unicinctus. Next base: position 68,391,443 of record CM067343.1, on the reverse strand, counting down.
TAGTGACTGACGAATAGATTTTCATTGAAATCACTTGTCGCGTTATCTATTCCACAGTGTGTTTTGACGTGTTATTGCAAGTAATTAATGCCTTTAGAACAGACAATATGCTCTACCGAGGACAACACACGCATCAACAGAATTCTTCATTCACAGAATCATCAATATAAGTCATACATATGCACATGAATGACGTTATCTGGATTGTGTTTTAAGCCAACCTATCATCTGGTATTGTGCGTCCAAGTGGCCACGATCTGTCGGGTTATTTGCGGCGGCTTCATAAATCGTTTGAGATATACTTGTCATAAAATCATTACACCAGTGTGGTGTACTCTTTGAGGCACGTTTTGAATAAACCCTAAGGTTATGCGGTACACAAAAATAGGGGGATGGTTTTTTTCTGCTCAGTTAAATTTGATTGATTATTCACGACAGTTGTTTGCTCAGTGAACAGCAAACATGGTCTTACTGCAGCTTCTTAATGAAGTAAGAGCAGATTCCCTGCGGATGTTAAATAAAATTACCATTTGCAGTGCCGGTGTATGAAAATAATTGACAGAAGCTGATTTTCATACCTCAGCAGACCGGGACTGTTCTGTTTCTGTCTAACCTGATTTGAGTGGATTAGACAAAGTGGCAGTATTATGGGGGTGCATGTATTGCAGCGAAAGTCTTGGAATAATGAAGCATGATTCGCCGTTGCTCTAGTGTAAGTATATTATAATTGGATACGAATGGAATATTGAATTTTCCTGATTCATTGGTGTATTTCAGTTTTGATGCAAATATCCTGTGGTGGGAAATTTTAATGACTTATCATTGCATTTGCCGATGCATTGAAAAATACTGCTGCAGGCGGTATACAAACCTTCTATGAGAGCACGCTGCATATTGTGAGAAGTTAAGGTGGCGCTGCCGGAAATGCTATTGCTTATTATTCTCTTTTATATAGGCGTCATGGATTACAGTTATGATGCGAATATCCCTTGAAGAGGGATGTCATTGGATATTTAATTGCTCCTTGACCAACTTAAGTCATATACCACGGGACAGTAATGGCTCTCAAACCATGAACGGCGACATGCTGGAAAGAGATGAACGCAACTACTGGTCAAATGTCTTTTGACTTAAAATGTAAAAGCAGAGGCCATTTTGGAAAATCACAAAAACAATCTACAACATTTGATACCTGATCTACATATATCTACCGCGTCATATGCTTTACCAGGATATGCTTTTTGTACCAGACAATCTCTCCTAATTAATGTCTCAGTTACCTAATGTGCAACGGCACCTTTGCGACTAGTTTGCCCTATATCAGCATTAAAATGACGCAGTTGACAGCAGTTGAAAAGGTATATTTCAAGGGTTGCTCATCCATTACAAGAATAACTGTGCATTTATACCGTGGCGTTGCCTAAAACCAGTCACGTCATAGTGCAAACAATGGATAATCACATCAGGGCGCGATCGAGTGCAATAGCCTTATCTGGCGCTGACAAGATTAGTGGTTAGTAGCGTAAATCTAGCCTTATATGTCGCTCTTTGCTTTGAACGCAGCCAATATGGATCGTTCAGTTTTGCTCAATTTATATTTGGTCACCAATAACAACGGATCATGATGCACACATCGTGCGAGTACCTTGAAAAATATAGCAGTGTTTTTTCATCACACGCAGATTTAAACCAGGTTGCAATCACAGACTAAGGTGTCACACTCAAGTACTGCTGACCTAGGCTAGGCGAAGAAACTTCGCCTGTCAGCGTCCGCGCTGTTTGCTACACCATGGGCGAGTGCCTTGCCGTTTGCCGACCATGAAGCTTGCTCTCACTTGTCATTAGGGGTGCAAGGCAACTGCATTATTATATATGATGAAATGCATTGGCAGGAATAACTTCTGTTGTATGTATCCATGTGTCTTTTCAGAGTCAATTTGTAAACATTTACATCCTTAAAGGCTATGATGAATGAAATTGTAGCATACTTATTGTATTGATACCATAGATGGCTGACACAGAGTTCTATCTTTCCTGGGATAAAGAAATATTCAAGAGGTACCCAAGTTGGCCCATCTCACCAAAAGTGTCACCAGGGGCACCCAATATGAGCCCCAGGAGGAATCTGTTGGACTGGTGGACAGCGATGATGAGATGGAAACTGACCCTGTCTATGACTTCACTGATGAAGTGATGATGCTGAGATGGAAACTGATGATGACATGGCATTTGTGAACTGTTAGGTAAATATAGTTTTGTTTGTAGTGTAATCACAGGGTTTGATTTGATGGAAGAAAAATTTAGCTCACAGAATGCTTATGTACAGTGGTGTTGATCTGGAGGATGGCCCTTGTCAGAATCAAAGATACCGGGGGAGTTTTGCTTGTTTTGAACAAATCGGCGTGAATGGACACGTAAGATGTGGGATTGCCAACTTTTTACAGGAGCTATGCCCGCATGGAATTTGTTTATGGCTTCAGGGATTTTTGTTAGTGGCAGTAGTGCTATTAGAACATGTTCAGGTATGGGAAAATCCCAAGCCTGTCAAAGTACCAATTTCTTTTGGTGTGAACATGCATTAATCTAAAATGAAACACATGTTATTTTGACATTTATTACCAAAACCTGAATAAGTTTCATTTGCACAAACATTGTTACCCAATTAAAAATTGGCATATAATATAACTTACTTATTATATGACTATCATAAAATATGAATATCATTGATTTGCTTCAGACTATGTACATCAGGTGCTTGATCTAAGGCAAAAATACCCAAGCTACAGACTTGCTGAGGTCCTTGCAGATGACAGGATTGTCCCACCACCTATTGCCTCCCAGTACGAGAAACCTGAAAAGGATCTTCTCGTAGGTGCTCACAGGTGTCGATTCAACCTGACCAAGAAATCTTCCGCTCCATTGTAGCTAACCTGTATATTTGCCGCCCGGGTCAGGGAAGGATTTTCTAACAGCTGTTGCCACACAAGCGGACCCTTGAGTTAGACTTAGAGCTCCCGGTGTCATTTCGTAGTGTGACTTGGATTTTTCAACTCCCGTCCGTATTGGCTCAAATAAATAGTCATGGACATGATTTGCCCCAATGTTATGCTATGGGGACTCGTAAACTTCATCAGAAGACGACATGGCTTGTCAAAACGGTGTAATTTTAAAATCCAAACAATCGTTTTTCGCTTCGCTCGCTCGCTCGCAGTCAAATTCTCTTGGAGGCAGCGCAGCAGGAATGACGTCACGCAACGTGCACCTAGCGGCCAACTGAGGCAAAATGGCATCGAGAAGATGGCTTCGTATTTTCTTCCGAATGAAACCTTATCGGTGGATTTTTTGTACTTATGCATGCCGTTGCAATGAATTATGGGTCCCCGTTGGTTTATGAGTTATTAATCTTCAATTTGAAACACATTATGAAGAAATGATGAAAATCGTTGTAGTTGACCTTTAATGTTGTCACTACCTGAGGTAAAATGTACGCCATTATGTTCAGTATCTGTCGCATCGTGACAACCCACTGTTGATCATCAATAACGCTTTATAATATACTTTAGCATCAAAATAGTACATCACAAGGGAAGTAAGGGTCGGTAGATATCGATGGTTGGATCTACGTACAGATACTGACGAATGATTCATAACAGTGCAGTTTTCATATACTAATTTCACTTAGGTTTGTAACACTGACTATAATAGATGCCACTTTAGTAGGTTTATCTATTTAAACATAGTACCTCTGCCACTAAGTTTGCTGCTCAAAGATTAAACATAGGCGGTTCTACTTGGATGTTGGCAATCAATCACGACAAGCTACTATCTACATAGTAAAAATCTGAGTTTTCTTAGTAAAATTCATCTATTCTGGAAGCCCGACTCATGAAAACATCTTGTTCATGAATAACACTTTAATGTGCTCCCTCGGAATAATTACAAAACCCAGTCAAGCCAAGCAGATATAAATGAACTGAAAAACTCCCACGCGAACCCACCTTCGGAATTTATTATGGTCACAAAGGTATCAGGATTTGCACTACTCCACAACTATGGTTCATTCGGGATGCATCTTTTCTCAATAACCCATTTTGTCATTTACACGACAAGCAATTCAGATGATTCCAGCCGGAACATGGAAATGCTTGCTAACGGATTTCCTGCATTGGGATGTGTCCTTGAAGTAACGCGTAGATGATGGCAACAGCTTTGTATGTGTTACTGAATTTGTATTATGATTGTTCATAGTACAAAACATGGCGAGGATATTTTGACAAATGATGGATCTCGAAGGTTATTGGGTCGGGTGTGATCATTGTACGATAGCACTATAAGATTAAAACAAATCAGGTACGATTTATATGATGATATACCAAACGATTATTCGTTACAATGCTATCTGTAATGCCATACGCTAGATAGGTCTAGTGGATGGGCAACATGGGATAGGCGAATATTAACTCGAATTTCGTGAGGCTAGAATTACAATTTGCTTCATTATTGGACCAATGTACACATCAGCATTAAGGAGAATGGGACAGCAGATTGCAATTGGCTGCTTTATGAGCGGCATTGCGAATGAAGATGACTCCTAGGACCCTCCTCGTTGTCACTGGAACCCATCGTAAATGAGGAAGCGGGCACAGACTCAGTGGACTCTTTTTGTTGCTTACTTAACCTATGGTTAACGATTCAACATGGACACGATAACAATAAACTGGGGTTGTTCAGTGGCAGCCCAAACAGTATGAGACCACTCGGCTGCATTTTGATCTCTACTCACGACAGAACAAGTCCTCTGAGTTCCTGCGTCCTCCGTCACCAACCTTTTAATCTTTATTCATGGTGTTTGATTGGGCTTAAGGGGGTTTCTTTGCACACGAATAACGTAAATTATGGCTGGATTGTTACCAAACCTTCTACCATGATGCCTCAGTATGGCAATATGGCTCCATCTTGCCTCATCGCTTTTAGCTGTGTCTCGTGTGACAAGATCAATACTTCGGCTATGCAATTAGCGTGAGGCAAATATACACTGTATAAAGCAAACATCGATTGTCATATCCGCTTGTTTGGCTTGTCATACTCACAAATTGTTGCCCTTTAATAGACAGCACTTGCGCAAATGTGGAGCTTTTGTGCATACAAATACAATAACTAAACGACGTGCAGTAGCACTGTTGTTGTGCATGTGTAGTTAGCTGTAGATGCTGATTGACAATAGACACCATTGTAGTTATACTGTTACACAGTGACAAATACCGCACACACATACGACATTGGTGAATTGTTAAGGACGACTGCACAATCAGATTTCATTGAATTGTGATGCATGCAAACCATGTTGACGTGCATGTGTAGTTAGCTGCAAATCCTAATTGGCAATAAGTACCATTTTGCCAACCACAATATCTGCTTGTCAAACAAGCTGCTTCCTACTGTATAAGTAAAATATTGTCGTTCGCAGTGGTAAAGGACAAGCAGATTGCATTGAATGGCTATCCATGTTTGTAAAAGATTGCATCCTGCTGAATATTTTAGCCTCTCCTGGAAAAACCTTCTGAGGTCAATAGTAACTTTTGTAAAAGTTAGGCACGTTCTCTTATATAGTATTTCGAGACAAGGCAGTCTAACGCTATTGATTGCAACCATATTCTAGTTGCTACCTATACATAAAGTAACTATGAAAGCGCTGACAGCATACATTATCACTCGTTCATTGACAATTGCAGTAGCAATAAACTTTATATTAGCGATTGCAACCGCCTCTTCGGCGGCTGAATAATTCAAGTGATGAGCTTGCAAATACACCTGGGCCCATCTACGTCACATAAGGACTACACTTGGTATCTCCACCGTTACCTTATTTGAATAACTGACGCATAACATGGTCGATTTTAGCCATTTACCATCAGTTTATAAAATGCTTGCCATGCCACACAGCGTGTGTTGTCTAGTTTGAGATTATTGGTGCGTGAGATGATTACTTATAGAATTATACATGTGTGTTTTCTTCAGCTACAGTATTACTATGATAATGGGCCATGATGGAAAAATGAAGGGCACAAAATCAAGTATTTTATCACCAAGAACATAACAAAAAGACTTCACTGAAAAGTCCTTTATATACGTGACGCTTTGTTCTGGCAACACCCGTGGTTTATAATGCTGTCTTGAGCCATCATGTATTAGATGGCGCAACTGAGATGGAGAGATCTACATGACTAACAAGTAAGCTGCTGGTACATTGACTGACCGTCATTATATACCGAGATCGACCAGAAACATCATGATTTACAAGATTCATCTGAGTAAACACAGTAACTTGATGTTTAACCACCGAATAACGGGGAAGTAAAAATTCTAAGAAGTTACATCATTTAATTTGTTCTGTCAATATATGCGTATGATGTGGTAAATGATTGAAAATACATCCAGCAAGGTTTCTCTTACTCGTCGTCGTCCATGTGTCAACAGCAGCATTTGATGCGACCAGGGGCTTAGCTGAGCCTGAATTCACACAACCAGACGGCACAAACCACGATTGTTATATTGTGAACAATGACGACGGGAAGGCCCAGGTGTTTTGCTGGTATAATCGGGTATCGCGCAATTCGATGGTAATATTCCATAGGAACTAACATAACCATAAACCAACAAATGAATTAAATCGGACGGATACAAATGAACATCCTGGTGTCTCACGCAGCTCTGCAGCTGACGATGTTTTAACCTTGTGATATTACAAGTCAAATACATTCGACAAAAGAGTTGGCCCGTTTCTGCCAGCCTCTTTGTTGATGCATCTGATTGATCTGCTGTTCCGATGCTAATGTCCTGTGGAGGAAGATATCAATAGTCTTTTGGTTGCTTTGCGACTGGCTCCTGCCATATACTGGGAAAACGTAACCACTCCTCACAAACAGAGGCAGTATTTTGAAATGTAATCTACCCACTTGTCATCCAGATACGCTACTGTTAGCTGAATGTGCGCTGACTTTACTTACAACGAATCTCGTTTGGAAACATACAGGATGATATTTAATTAGAACTAGACGTAAAGTACCGTTACTCTCGAACGTTCTGTGCGTGATGATGTACCTACATTTGTCAAAAGAATCGCATTCCTATGATTCCTGCTAAACAATCATCACAACAACATAGAACATAATTGTTATAATTGTCAATTGAGGATATTTATGAATAAATTATTGCAGTTGTTAGCCTGAATAACATGCCACGCCTTCCGAACAAAAGATAACAAGCTTTATGGGTCCAATAAATATGGTTGATAATAGGTCCCCTGACATGAGAACAGTCTTATGCTATAACTTATGTCTTACATAAATGATTGGCCACAACGCCTAAAACTGTATCGGGCGGCTACATAATTTGTGTTGAATGATAAATGCAAAAAAAAATCAGTCGCATGGATCTGGAAGGTAAGCGATAATGTGCCATATTTGGTGATATACATGGTAAGCCGCATGACATTCGATTAAACTAAGATTGACAAGCATCGTCTGTACTCGAATGAAAGTACTCATTAACACAAATGTCTTGATATCTATTGTTTTCAATGAGAATATATTTGTTCAATCCTGCTATAGTCTTTGACAATGTTCCATCAAGATTCTATATGTAAGCTTCTTTAAAAAATCACTTGATGTACAATGAATTAAAATATATTATGGATTAAACTAAGATAGCATGGTAGGTGACTAGAAAAACGCAGACAAATACTCCAAATGAGCCACGTTCACTGAGACAATTACCAACCACTGTCAGGTCGATGATGATGACCGATTAGAAAAGCCATCGACGCCTGTATCAACAGCTGCTGCGGTAAGAGATTGGACGTTTATACAGTTATGCTCAGTTCTGTACTCCGTCAAAGCGTCTTACAGTATTGCAGATATCTGCCTACCATATCAGCATGACGCAGGTTGCTGACACTGCAGGGTGTGTTTGCTCATATAATATTTTTTTTTGCTCATGGTTAAAAACGATTGCATCTCTGCGACAATAGGTCAATTCAAACACTCTGCTCACCCTGAAATGCACAGAATCTGATTATGAATCTATATGATTTTAATGATGCGGCATCTTGTATGCAGCATAGAAAACAATGGATGCGGTATATGGCTTCATAAGTCGGCACAACATTGTGACATGAGGATGTGGTATTACTGAGTATCATCCGTACGATGCAATAGATTATAAGGTGTCAATGTGATGTCATTAGGTGCATTGACGTATTGATCGTTACTAGCGATATAAACAATATGTATTCATCATGCCAATCCGCCAACAACAGTATATTATTGAGCAGCGATAAAGATCACCTTCATTCGACCGTCGTACGTGAGGTAAGTAAAGCGTTTAAACCAGAAAGACAATGTAAGGCCGGGCAACAACTCATCTTCTCCAACCACTGTCAGCGTATAGGTCGGGTCGAATATTGGAGCGTTAAGGAGTTCAATTGGGGACTTTAAAGCACCACCTCACGATCTAAGTCCACATAAATAAACCTGCTTATGTGTGCTTTTGGTATCAGTACCATGACTCAAAAGTGTTAGTTATGATAAGGATAGACATGACGTCAAACTGTAGTGTGATATGTACAGATACGAATGTAGAAGCTATTCTATGTAGTTATATAATAATTGTAATGCATCTTGTTTAAATGTTCATTTACATCGGATACAAGTTGTGCATTCAGCAACTGTTGTATCAGCGTAAGTGACTGAAGCATAGGTGCAAGCCCGGCGTATTTAACAATCGTTTCCCACATTAATCAACTATCAGATGGGGGTGTTGTGTTACTTTCCACAGGGTTAGTATAATAAATCTTATGTACACGAACACTGCTCTGAGCTGCCGGTTTGGAATGATGAATGTGCAGCCGTCTATGCATTGCTGTACATTGGGTTTTCAGATGGTCTAATGTGTGGCATTGAAGAGTAGATACCTTCATGCTGACTCGTCGTCTGTTGTTAATACATGAGCTGCTAATGTAAACTATCATGAAAGTAACTTGAAAGCCAGTAGGCGACACTCGGTTTACCAAAGGTATGCATAGTTAAACGCTATCTCTTCCAAGAGGTTGTCTGCAATATCTACCGAATGTTACGTATCAACGATAACTCGCTCCATGACATAATGCTATTGAATATCATCGCTAAAATTGCAGAGATGATCTAATGCAGAACGATTCATAATATCATGACCTGCACTGATGTGTTTAACCACAGCTTATCTGAAGTATGTTAAACATATACAGTGCAATATATTTTCATTCAATATTTCGTTATTTTGATCATCGGTGAATTTGCAGTTACTGTTGCAGTTTGCAGGTAGTGTTACGTGTTAAATTGATGTTTACTTTACTGAGGTAGAACATGGTAATTGTGGGATAATACAAGATGAGAATACGCTGCTTAACATTAGTTTGACAACATCGTTTAATAATAGTATGAAAGGGAAGTTAGTTTTAATGATCCAACTTAGAGAAATGAAAAATGAGGAAACAATCTGATATTTGATGCTCTCCTCTCACAGCCCCGATCCGTTGCATGTGACGATAAAAGACCATCCCCCACTATATCTATAACCAACATTTAGGGAAATAGTATGCCCTTCTATTATGGAGGTCATGGCAATAGTAGACAACATTGGGGTCGCATTATTGTTTGATGATGAACAAGCCTTTGTATTAAAACTCAAGCCGTTTGTGATTGGTTCACTGAAGTGATATATCATGTTGGCACGCGTGATGTCCGGTACCGAAAGCCGGGAATGTACTTACTCACAATACATATCACAAACATGTCATCACGGAGACCACATTAACGACATAACAACACTCTAAACTCGAGTGCCATGGTGTCCATTTAAAATTACGGTTTTGTTTGCTAATAAATACAGTGCAACCATAAAGTATTGTGATTCGTCAGTTTTTTAATTATACAACACCAGCAATAGAAAAGTGACATTGATTGCAGATCTGAATAGACATGATTGATAATGCCACCGTATCTCGTTTAATATACGCAGCACAAGCATACACACAGACATACACATACACGCATACACATGCACGCACACATGCTTTGACAGGTAAAACATACCATGACATTATTAGTGAATCCACTGGCTGTACCACCAGACTAGCTTTGTTTGTGAATAAGGTAGGGATGGTGTTACGCACATTATCCCATAGTGATCATCCTCTTTTGGTTAATTAAACTGCGGAAACAGGCTGGAAAAACCGAACTCAGCCTATACTTATATATAACCAATGTCATAAAACTGGGATTACCTCGAGATATGAAGCTGGAGGTTTTGGATAAGGATATTAGTGGTGCTAAATATGTAATCCTCTTACACAGATCCAGTCTAATGCCATCTCATTATTTCCATCTCTGAACGACACACTTTACCAATCCCGTTTGCTTATGTCCCAATAATCGTTGCATAGGTTTAGCCATCATTTGTGCGTTCCTCCTCCTCTCTCTCTTAGCGTAAATATTCGTATTCTAGTGATGCCTCTGCCGCATTCGAAATGGAAACCGATTTATCATGTGTCTCTTCATGACAAAATACTGTACATCATCAGTTACCATAAGTAGTCACATCATATGCCAAAGTAGAACATCACTCAGAAAGACGGTTGAAGACTTTGTCATATTCATGCAATAAATGAATTACTCCCGATAGTAAATAATTGAATGCGATGAATCTCGTGCTTTTATAACGGACAAAAGATTGTAATCTAGATCTAGCTATTAACAACCCGCGAAACACTGGACAGAATTGGCGTGAATTGTCTGACTGTGCCCAATGTGTATTCGGTCAGTATGGAAATGACGAAAGCGTATGAAATATGGCTGCATGAGCATCATATATGACGTCATATTGTTTGGCGATGCTGGTGGCATTATACTTATTATGACCCACCGAATGCCTAGAAAAAATGTCTTTCAACATTCAAAGGTCAAAGCGGCTTTCCCTATACGTCTATAGACTTGTGAATAGTGAAGTGGTTGCTAAAATAACCTGACATCTTGCAATTCATGAGTCATTTATGAATGAGTGATTCGTGAAGTTGGTGTTTTTTTTTTATAAAATGCAAGTCCGCGACATTGCACATTGATTATACATTTATGGCATGTTAATACATATGCTGTCAATTGATAAATGGAAATCAATATACTTGTCTCAGGGGTTGTCATATTACAAGAGGCGTCTATAAGTAGATACGTTCACAAAAGGAAGATTACGAACAGGCGTTACCGCCGAAAACTCCACTGTCACTCACTGAGATGTTTTCTGTTGGTTTTATGTTACTTAATGATGACGCAACAGATAATGATATAAGAAGTAAACATGATGTATCGTAAAATTGTGCATGGCAATTACTTAAGCATTGAAATGGAACCGCAGATGTATATTTCAATGCAATCTTTGCGACTGTGTGCTTTACCTTCAAGCGCTAAAATATCATCCGGCATTATTATAGACAACTTGGTCACATGATTCATTATTGAGGCAGCCGATCCTGACATCGGTGAGAGATGGAGGGGGCATCTTTGTAGACATGAAATAGAGGCAGTGACAATTTGATTGAGGCTCGTTTTTGGTGATGACGATGGTAAGTTTTTGCAATAGAATCTTGCAGATAAGTGCAGGTTCAATGACTGTTGGACTACGGAGTGACGATGTGTTACAACAGTTTACTATCTATTTCCAAAAACGATAAGATAAGCTCATTTGACATTCGTGATAATTCAGATTAAGGAAATTACATGATTCCCATCTGTCTGCTTTGGTACCCAAGGCAGCATATAAGGTGTTCGCCGAATGATGGTGCTGTGTGCATTGGATGGTTAGCCATGCAAATAGGAACAATTAGGCATTATTTCGATAATATTATTTGCTGAGATTGCAATATGCAGCGCCGTGTTGATATATCGGTGGTTGACATGATATCATCCCAACGGGTGTTTATCACGAAGATACCGATTCCAGTCAACGACATCAGATGACCAGGCGATTTGAATTGACAGATAGATGCGGGGAGAGGAGATGACAAATATAGTATTCTTATGACACCATTTGACGGCCATGAACTCGCGATACACCGCGATAGATTGCTTGATTTCATCGAGCATAATAGCTATTAAACCTAATATGAGTACCCCCGCACCCTCCCCCACACTCACACACAGATTCAAGAAGGGGCAGCGGAAGTGGGATGCATTTCGCTGTAGTAAATAGTATTTATTAGTGACACTGATTTGTGCTTGAACTCAAGCCTTTTCCATGACTCTCAATTAACCAAGATATCGTGTTTCATCGTCCCAGAGATGAAATCGGTAAAATCTAGCTTCTTTATAAATCTAACTTCTTTATAAATCCGACGTTTAACGCGTTTTGCCTATTACACATCCTTTAGATTGAGTAGATAAACAGCTTTCAGTTATTGAGATAATTGTTTGTAGATATAAAGCATCAAGTTGATGACAAAATTCACCGTGACTGCATTGTTGTGTGTATCTGCGATTCCGCTCGCGTAGCCACACATTAATGGATCAGACAATCGATTTCTTAACAGCTTGAGATGCAGCGGACGACCGAGATCGGTATGCAATACTGGCTACTTGATCGCGGTAAAATAGTATATGACATATGCAAATGTTAGTTACGGGCCAATGTCAGAATAGTAAGCAGATCACTTGGCGAGTAATGAAACCTTCACACACAATAGTCATTTACAATATTATAGCGCCTCGCTTTTAAGTATGGCTGGTTAAAAGTCAATACTTATTCATGGATTACCATTAACAATAACTTGTATTAAACAATAAAGTGGGTTATTGTGGACACTTAATGTATCATACAAAACAGCAAGTTGCGTGATAATTGTTCCACAGATGAGGATAATATACTTGCTATATTCAGGCTGTCGACATCACATGATACATTCAGGAATGTTAGACGAAAAAGAAATGTTTCCTTTGATGCTCCCTTACAGCAAAGATATTTGTTTATTCCATCGAGATCGGTTAAACAGGACATGAGTACGTCTCACTTTAACTCGGATATCAAATGATGCATTACGTCCATCTGATTTAATGCTGCGCATAACCCGCACTGTCGCTTACAAAGACGTTTGATTGAAAAGATCAAATGGTTTTTTGTGATTAAGTGGATTAGTTTATGGTTACACAGCATCACGTCCTAAAATACTTCACTTTTGCCATCTATCTGTTATTCCACACGCATTCACACAAATATTAGATCAAACGACCATGCTATGGTACTCCTTGATAGGTTGGGATTCGTAAGTCAGCATTCGGTTGTATGCGATTAGTAAGTACGATTGACTTTTTGACTGTCGTACAAAAGGAATACCAAATGGAAAAGTGCTAGCTATGGACTTTACCATTGGCCGAATATCCAGGACTCTTTGTTTATGAGCTTTTCGAAATAAACACTATTATTCTTGGGTCTTCATAAATAATTATATATGGAGATTCTTATGTGTAAGCAATATTAAATTTAATTGATGTTATTTTACTCAAGTACTCATTCAAATCATCTTTACTTAAATAATGCTCACGCAAGGTTAGCATGAATATGTCACAAGATATGCATAAAACGTGCTTCTAGAGAGCTCCACCTGAAGGGGTCAGAGCTGACAAAGGATGATACCGCCTTATACATGTCCTCCGTAGCCATCCCCTACCCTCCCTCCTCTAAGCCCCATTGACAGGGGCTGCCCAACATTCGGTTCTTGCGAGTAAAAAAACGTTTGCAATTTGTCATTTGTGTCTATTTTGACAGACACTGCTTACCTAATGATAAATCCAATATTCCACTGTATGACAATGGTTGTGACTCGAAATTAAAGAACACACACACACACACATATATATATATATATATATATATATATATATATATATATATATATATATATATATATATATATATATATATATATATATATATATATATATGTATGTAGATATGTATATATATATATATATATATATATATGTCTATATATATATATATATATCTATATCTATATATATATATATATCTATATATATATATATCTATATATATATATCTATATCTATATATATATATATATATATATATATATATATATGTGTGTGCAACCGGACGAATGGGAAATTATATGCGCCAGAATTGTGAGTAACGGTTTTGTCCAAGTTAGTTGTTGTTACAGCCTGCACATCATGCCAAACTGTACGAAGATTGAAATGTCGGCATTAAAGGCTGCATTTAATCGCATGACATCTGATTAAATGAAGTCAAAACGTGGCATTTTGCGTACCGTTTATATTCATAGACGGTTGGTTTTTAATTACACTATCAGCGGTTTCTCATAAGCAATAATCACCACAATAGCAAATCCCATTGCAAAATATTACTCGTGATTCGGCCTACACGCTGGCCGCCTTGATGTTCCGTATAATATTCAGGAATATCAAAAGGGTTCTTCATTCTGGTAATTGTTACCATCGTCTTTGTGTTCTATCTGCTGTCGACACACTGGTATATGGTACTGCAAAAGCATTCTTGTACATGTCGTGTACATTTTGCCGATCGTATCTCAGTTCGGTTTTCCAATAACCGGCAATCGCTGGTTATTATGTTATTTTTTATATTCTTTCAAGGAAATATGTAGAACAATTTGGTGTACAACAACGCGCGGGCAATCGAACTTTTACGCGACAAATAATTAAATATATATGGAAAGAAAATATAACAGGGAATATTTCAGACGAGCGATTTGACTGAACATGCACAGTGGCGTAGGAGAATACATTGGATTGCATTAGTGCCAGTTTTGTTAACTTAACTCGTCTTCTTGATTGCATCATTCGCCACACCTGTCAACTAAGTGTCAGATAGTACTTTAAACAGTTGAATCAGTTTTCACTCCTCAAGTCGCAAGAAAAAAAAGGAATATACTGTTTACCCTTTTGTCACAGTCCTGACCTCTTAAAATATGTTTAACCGAGAGGATATCATGTCCTTTGCTAGAGAAAACGTTGATGCTACAGTGTTACGACGGATTTAATGTAATAAAATGACTGCAAGCAAAGATACACTATTTAACAATAATAAAATAAGTGTTATTATAGCTTTCCAAACAAGGATATATGATGAGTTTTTGAAGGAAAACCTTGTTGATAATCATATGCAACCATTTGAACATGTTTATGTAAATCATACAGTAAAGGAAGATAAAACATAGTACACTGTCAGCTGCGGTTTATATTGACCTGAACATCAATCCCAAGTAACGCCTAGCGTAGTAATTCATTCATATCGTTGCATAGTACATCAGTTATACACTTACCAAATATACTGTGTAATACATATCCTAATGCTGCTGGCACCGCCCGATGTGTATTTAACCTGCGCCGACATAAAACTGGTCCTGTTAATGGAGTTGACATATTTGTATTTGATTGTATCATGGCAACTAGAGTATTCTGCTTATACTAAAATTTGGCTGAAAGCGGAAGAATCGTATGTCAATTCGATAATGTATTGTTCAGGAATATTGGTAACCTTTTTAAACCATCACGCTCACACTTTACATTGACAAATCTTCTTCGAAACACGTTCAAAAACGTCAGATGCGCATTGTTTGTAGTGGTTCATAAGCTATATATTGCGAAAGCATGACGAGTATTATAGTCCAAGCAGGTGGCTATTCCCTTGACGGTAGAAGTAGTAGATTGCTAACATGAAGTAGCCGCAAACCTTAATGAACTTGCCTAAATGAATCGCGCAATGATAAGACACTAGATGTTTGCAGGGGTGTAATATTAGACAGCCAACAATATTTGAGCGGATGGATTGCCTGACTAAGATATTAAGAAAAGCGCATAGATCAAATAAATGGATCTGGCTTATAAGCAATTACAGCGAGTGGTTGTAGGCACTAAGTCTGTCATTGCTTATTGATATTGGTTTGGTTTTAAGTCAAGTTTCACGGCCCTGCAAATGACGGATACAGAATGTAGCCAGAACATTAGAGTCACCGTCAATCATGGACCAGTTGTAGCTAGTACAACGTTGAAAAAAATCATGGTTGCAATTTATGTGAATATTTGTTATAAAACGTTCATTGGCCAGGATACTGTTGCTTTATAATTTACAGTCTAATGATAGAGAAGGTTTGATATGATTGGACTTCATTTCTGTTGTTCCCACCGTAGTACCCATTATGTATCCTTCGTATTACCTTAAGCTGATAGGTTTTATTTATTGCGTTAGTTAAATAGCTGTTGTTAGGGATCAATGTGCTGTAATAACCAAATGTAGCTGACATGTCAAAACTGAACATTCCAACACAGTAACGTAAAACACCATGCTGCAGAATGATACCACTTCGGTTGCCAATCGAACTGAAATCCACGTGTGTATCTATTAGAAATTATAACACTTATGTAAGCCAAGCGTGGAATTCAAGGAGCAACATTTGGCAGTGCATCAAACTTCATCACTTCCACATACTAGACTTGATTGAATATTGGAGTTCCAAGAAATTACCATTAAATATACAGGATTTCGTTTTCCACCTGGATGCAATATTCAAGCAACACCTCATGATGTTAGTGGTGACATCAATTGCTTCCCAGTCCTGGTACGCAATTGAACACAGTGCGGCTCGTCCACATAAACATACAGGGATATTGGCGGATTGAACATCAATCTTGATAATGGACAAGTGAAATCACGGTTTATACATAGTTGATATCAATACGTGACAATATGATGGGTGACGATGTTTAATGAGGCGACATCATCATATAAACGGAAAGTTGAAGAAGTCTATTCATTAACCTAACATATTCATTTACAAATAATCTTTTTAGAATGATACAACATCCTTGATTGAAAGCAGCGACCCCAATCTATATCGCAAAGGTACGAATCGGTGAATTTAATACGCAGTATATGATACAGCGATAGTGATGTGATATTGTATTACCTTACCCTTGATATGTATAGCCTGTCCTATGTACACGAAGAATACTCTAAGCTGCCTGCTCCGTATACTGTTTGCACAGCTGTCAGTGATTGACCATAGTATACAAGGTTATCACACGGTCGAATATGTGTAATTCGTCAGTAGACACCGACATGTGTTGTCTCATTTCCAGCCATAACACCCGTATCATTAATTTATCGGAACTTTTGATACAAACGCATTGTTTTGTGGTTATATTTATGACAGATGCTGTCGTGTAAGATCAGCCATCATATCTACATCAAGTAAAGATAAAATACCATTTGAAACGGAAGTACTACTGTGCCAATTTTACAAGCTGCTGTGGCAGACTTTGTCTATGATTCACCCACTCGTGACACCATTTTTAGTTCTGTACACCGTATGCAGTCGTTGCCAGTACAATATACTGCTGCTAAATATTGACAGCTGGTGGAGAATAGTTATGCTATTTGAACGTTATCTTACATGCGATAAATTTGCATTATTTAAGCCACAATCGTGCAGAAGAGAGCGACTATTAATCTGATTTTCTACAAGCTCAAACGGCATTCCGAGTGGAGATACATTATAGCAGCGAAAGCCGCTGAGCAACTTGATGCGAATGGTTGCTGTGACATCATACACGAATAACATACCGCCATGCAATATATATTAACGCAAATGTTGATGCCTTAAGGCAATGAATTAAGGTTCGTTTCTGTGCAGAAAATTAATTGAACGTCTTTTTATACAAGCGAAGTATGTTTTAGTCACTCATTTAAAGTGAAAGACGTAATGTGAATATATGTTCTACGTTTCAGATCCATATTACCACAACTACCGTAGAACACGAATGTTGGGTTGTATTCCCGACACGAATGGAAAAACAATCAACCATGTTTACTATAGCTATAACTACCTCAAATCATTGAAAACTGCTATGCCTCAATCATATGCTGGTTATTCGCATTGTATATATGTGTTTATGCTTTTTTCTAGAATTGCACAATGGGGTTTTACATTTGGTTTAACGCTTATCTTATCTCCGCTCTTGTTTTAGTGATTAGCGTAGCGGCAGCGATTACATCCAGCGCACCGTTTTTTGGCTCTGTCGGCACGTGTGTATCTGCAGACTGGTGATCGTGCAAAAGCAATGAGCCCAGAGCCGCAAGTTATACAGTATGTGTGTGTTTTCTTCCATGTTTCTTTATCATCCCCCGACATCAAAGCGTAGATAATAATTCACGACATAACAGGTAGTAATATTCAAAGGCACACAAAACAAAGTATGTCCTATGAATGAATAATATATTACCGAGTGGTTGGTAGTCACACGCGCTCTGGAATCAGCCGGTAGCTATAGCTGCAATTTCCCTACCTGAAAACAGGTGCAAAATTGGCAGCCGTAACGAGCACAGAATGAACAACAAGTGATTTTATAGACTTAAAGGTCAAAGCTTACATTCACAAATGGGCGATGTATGGCCATGTTAGTCGTTTCATATTAGATGTTAAACCCGAAGGGCTATTATCCTTAGTCGTGATCTATCCATAAATATGAAGTGCATTATTGAAACCACAAAGTGACCTTAAAATAAGTCGAAAAACAAATGCTTCCATAAATAGCACAATGGCGCTTGTATTGCAATACATTAAGGGATGTTTCACGGCTTTCAATGTAACTATTTGCCCGAATTAAAAAAATAATTCGCTTTTTTCATATGCAAAGTGATACATAACAGCTTTTCTGAATGTTACCATCCAGGTGTCCCATGTACATCACCTCAACTAGATGCTGGAAATAGTCAACAGGATAGGCAAGTGTCTATTGACAGCCTAAAATGTCCCCATCAGAAAATGATACATATTGTCAACACGCATTCCGTTACTGGACCTAAGTGGGACACCTAGCCTTTTGCAGTATAAAAAACCAATTGTCAATGTTGCATTATGAGCCATAGGGCATACTCTCGCAGCGCTTTTGCTGAGGCTTTTGATTTATCTGGCTAATGCATATTTCAGTTCCTGATGTCACGGGGAGATACATCAAGACTTGGTGCTAGAGTCCTACCGTCTGCTATTTATTCACCGCTACTGCACGGTCATCAATACAAGTCACCTAGAAATTAATATATTTATGAGCTGCGTAATACGAAAAAACATAGTAAACCGAAAAAAAGTATGATGAATTTGGTTTCTATTGGGGAATGGAAAGGCAGGTCTTGTCCCCAGGGTTCGCTAACGGAATAATAATCATCGTCGCTTGGCGTTACAAATATATTAGCGAGGTCTAGCTCGAGTCAATGTGTAACCCTACATTCAATATAACCACTTGCATTTAGTAGAAGGGCACTAAGCCGGTCCCAGTGGCGTGGTGGTTTTCTGCCTCGCCTTTCGTCCCACAGGTTGTGGGTTTGACTCCAAGGTGTGACAACCTGACTGGTTATTCGTGATTCGGATGATCGCGTACAATGGCGGTCCCATCTCTGAAAAGGGATGTAAAAGATCCTCTGAGGACGACGTGCTCCCTGGCAGTGACCACCCTCAGAGTTACACACTAACTGCTAGTCGTACATAGCCTACGTTGCTAGAAAAGACAATAATTCGATGTACGCACACACGCACACACACACACACACACACAGAGAGAAGGGAGGTTAAATCTTTATTGTAATCGCTCTTTTTGTCCAGAACAATTTCTGAAACTAATACAAGAAGCGTCAAACGATTATTCCACATTAAATAGGCCTAATAAAAAACATAATAACCATAGCCCTACACGCGCGGTGATACGTCTCTTCCGTTCGCATCATTAGATCTTTTGATAACCGCAAGTAGCTTATTTAGTACCTCTTCAGCGGCTTTGTATTAGCGATAATCACCTCAACGAGCAGATATTAGCCGGGAATCCAATAGCAAAATACCACTGGTGATTCGCTTGACATGCGATGGAATAACATGCGGCAATCTGCAGGGAAATGAAAGCAACGCAAATGTACTGTGAACGACTGTGTCCCATGGGGTGGTAGACGAAACATATGCCTTAGTTTATATGGTCCTTGAAGCATAATAGCCATTTGCTAGGGTTAAAGAGACGAAACCAGCAATAACATTCACAACTAAGCCGACGCCGTATCTTAACCAGAATACGACCTTGGTGAACTGAGATGAGCTTGACAATCTACCCATTTGAATTACTCTTTGCGTCAACACATTGTCGCAATGTGATGTTCTTACACACCAATATGCGGTATATGTGTAGACACCTTAAGGTATTGCTACAGCTGCTGTTGTTGCGTTGCTGTTAATTATATCAACTGGCATTTCTCTCACCACAAAGTCCGTAATTTGCTCTCAGGCGACATATTAATTGGCCCTTACCCTAATGAGATGACTTGCTCCATCCGTTAGCTCTAAGCAAATTGTCATGCGTGAGCAGTAGCAGGGCTTTTGTGTTCGATAAGTAAAGCAAAACAATAATTATGAACAACAATTATGCACTTTGAAACGGGACTTATTGAGGCATACATTATAATCTTACACTAAAGGTGTAGTACGAACACGGTACTGCCGATTAGTTTAATGTGGCTCATGTGTAAAATGAGAAACTGCGCTGCGCACAACTTAAGTTAATGATTTTGAATGAATCTGTAATCTGACTCGAGAAAGGTTGGTAATAGGCCAATCATAACGTCTACCAACTACAATAAATATCACAAACATGCCATCACTAAGAACACTTTCATATAGGTAGTTTAAATACAACGTCAAATGCAATCGACTTGAACTGCAAACAAGCACGGTCACGGCATAATCTAACAAATGAATATATTTTTGTCCCAATGTAGCAACACAAGAACAATCCTCCACATCTTATTGGCAGGTAAATAGAGTCTAGATATCAAAATTAGAAATAATCTTAATCAGTGACCCTATGTTTCACGCGAACTTATACCACAGGCCTAATGATTTATACTATTCACTAAAGGCAGCAGTATCTTTTAAAGTCGCATTTGTATTCTTCTTGGGAATGCCGAATAATTGAGCATTGCTGACCCTAATAATATGCACGGCCTGTTGATATGTTTTATCACACACAATAAAGGTTCATATCACGGGAAGCGTTTTATTGCAGCAGTCTGTCCATTTAAGCAGTGGGTTTAGCTTGATTCATGCAGCGATGCAGTATAGTGTTTGGTTCAAATTTCGACAGCAACAGAGATAGCAGACCTTTTAGATGTTTTGTTTTTCGTATACGTGTATCCTTTATCACTCATCGATGCAATCTAGAAACTTACACTATCAATTATCGGACATTACTACCTTATAATACTGCCCCGTGGAACAATCCAACTGCCAGATTACTTGCCACACGTTTTTTTCGCACAACAATCAATGTTTTAGATTGAATCAAAATTCAGCTTTATATTGTTCGTCTAATCGATTCATGGCAAAATAAATGCTGGTATTTTATCAAAACAATTGGCTGTTTGTCATTTCACACACACATACATACATCATATAAAGAGTGAGTATGTTGGTGGTGCCGCCAGCCGAGAGAGCACAATCCCCCTTAGTTTAGGATGAGAAGCATGAATAAACGAAGCAAGCTAGGTGGTATATTTACAGTAGCGATTATCCTCTTATGGTAAATGAAGCTACGGTAAGGTTCCGCCATTAAGCAATGGCATATCACTGCTTTAGCTAGACAAGCGCCATCAGTTTTGTTTAATTTATTAATGTCTCTGCAAGTATGCCGACCATTAGTATAATCTCTCATTGCAGCGAAAAATATAACAACAAAGATTTCTTCACGGAATGTATTTGTAATGATAAATGGTTAAGCAGTTTTCACAACCAGCAAACTGGCTCCATGTCATTCCGCATCCTTTTAGGTAATGTAACAAAGCATTTATTGTGTGGACAGCTAATCTCAGAAGCCTTATCATGACAGTTTATTGTGCCTGGTGGCATTACCCATCCGACCAGACTACATAGCTGCTGATGAATAGGGAGCTGGGCGGAAGGGACAGGGGCAGAAGTAGATAGCAAGGAAAAGTGTGGAGAATAACTCGAGTTCGAACATCGTAGTGACAATAGATAGATTTTCATTGAAATCACTTGTCGCTTTATCTATTCCACAATGTGTTTGACGTGTTATTGCAAGTAATTAATGGCTTTAGAGCAGACAATATGCTCTACCGAGCACAGCACACGCATCAACAGCCTTCTTCATTTGCAGAATCATCAATATAAGTCATACATATGCACATATTGAATGACGTTATCTGGATTGTGTTTTAAGCCAACCTATCATCTGGCATTGTGCGTCCAAGTGGCCACGATCTTTCGGGTTATTTGCGGCGGCTTCATGAATCGTTTGAGATTTACTTGTCATTAAATCATTACATCAGTGTGGTGTACTCTTTGAGGCACGTTTTGAAGTAACCCTAAGGTTATGTGGTACACAAAAATAGAGGGATGGTTTTATTTTGCTCAGTTAAATTCGATTGATTTTTCACGACAGATGTTTGCTCAGTGAACAGCAAATCAACACATTGTTTCATTGCAGCTTCTTAATGAAATAAAAGCAGATTTCTTGCGGATGTTAAATAACATAAATGTTTGTAGTGCCGGTGTATGGAAATAATTGATAGAAGCTGATTTTCATACCTGAGCAGAACGGGACATTGTTCTGTTTCTGTCTAACCTGATTTGAGTGGATAAGAAAAAGTACAATATCCTGCAGTGGCAATACTGTGGGGTCGGATGTATTGCAGCGACAGTCTTGGATTAATGAAGCATGATTCGCCGTTGCTCTTGTGCATGTTTATAATAATTGGATACGAATGGAATATTGAGTTTTCTTGATTCATTGGTGTATTTCAGTTCTGATGCAAATATCCTGTGGAGGGAAATTTTAGTGACTTATCATTGCATTTGCCGATGCACTAAAAATACTGCTGCTGGCGGTATGCAAACCTTTTGTGAGAGCACGCTGCATATTGTGAGAAGTTAAGGTGGCGCTGCCGTAAGTGCTATTGCTTATTATTCTCTTTTATATAGGCGTCATGGATTACAGTTATGATGCGAATATCTCTTGAAGAGAGATGTCAGTGGATATTTAATTGCTCCTTGACCAACTCAAGTCATATACCACGGGACAGTAATGAGTCTAAAACCATGAACGGCGACAGTCTGGAAGGAGATGAACGCAACTACTGGTTAAAAAGTCTTTTGACTTGAAATGTACAGCATTTGATACCTCATCTGCATATATCTGCTCGTCAGATGCTTTAAAAGAATATGCTTTTTCTACCATACAATCACTCTTAATTATTGTCTCAGTTACCTTATGTGCATCGGCACCTTTGCGACTAGTTGCCCTATATCAGCATTAAAATGACGCAGTTGACAGCAGTTGAAAAGGACTATTTGACGGGTTGCTCATCCATTACAACAATTCTCAGAATAACTGTGCATATATACCGTGGCGTTGCATGAATCCAATCACGTCATAGTGCAAATAATAGATATTCACATCAGTGCGCGAGCGAGTGCAATAGCCTTATCTGGCGTTGATAAGATTATTGGTTAGTAGCCTAAATCTAGCCTTACATGTCGCTCCTTACACTGAACGCAGCCAACATGGATCGTTCAGTTTTGATCAATATATATTTGGTCACCAATAAGGAACGATCATGATGCCCACACCCTGCGAGTACCTTGAAAAGGGCAGCTATAGTTTGTCACAGCAATGTTTTTTCTTCATACGCATATTCAAACCAGGTTGCATTATTCTGCCGAAGTGAAGCCATATATGACGTGTTTGGTAGCGTACGCCTTCTACCAGCCAATAACTACTGGAAGATGACAGAATCAAGTTTCAGGACGGCTTCAATGCAATATTTGGCCAGCGAATACAGGAATTCAACTTGTCACTCATTTACGGTTTGTCTCGGATAATTATTGCTCTTGCATTTGAGCAAATTATCCTGTAAAACGATGGATTGACGAGGGTGGGCCGTGGGTTCCAGGTTTTGTTGTCAACTTGCATAATCAATAGCCACTACACGGCAACATGCTCATAAAATAAAAGTTTCCCGAAGATTTGCATAAGTCATGATTATCATAGCATCCACCCTCAGTTATTTATCATTGATATGTCATGATGATATCTCACTTTGTGCTGCTTCAAAATGTAATAATGAGATCATGACTTAATGATGTTTCGGTTGAAACATCATCACCTGTAACATAGGCATAACCGCTGAATTGACAAGCCCCAGAGGACAGGGAATTGATAATATGGGTTCTTTAGCAGTAGCAAATACAGTGATACAAATCGTATTACAGGTAAAATCGTTCGTCAAGTGTGTTTATCATTTTTGCAACGTTTGTCAAGTAATAAAGTATATGACGTTGGTGAGAAGCAATTTGTCATTGTCATAAGCTACACGAATGATAAAACGTCGGTCGGTGCAACTCAGTTTGAAAAAGACGCACTGGACGAATCATAAATGACGAGGACCTGAGGCAAACACGTCTATAAAGCCCGTCGAGAGCGAAGATTGCCACTGCGATACAATCAATGATGTATGTGTCTCAAACCCTATAGGGATATTGTTCTCTTTGTGATAATTTTTCGTATCATATTACCTCACTTGGATTTGAATTTTTCGGCATTTTTGTTTTGCGCTAAGATTTTATCTTTCAATGATTTATATCGACATAACGAATAGCTCATCTAACCTTCATACTTTATTGTCTCAATTCCGAATTTAGTAACACTACTATGCAGTGACCGATGCTGTATCAATGTCTCGGTTGAACTATCGAGATTTAGAAAATGACATTCCTCTACGGTATTGTACTGCGTGCATGCATCAAGACTTAATGCTGTTACCCTGCTATATGTTATCGATTCACCATGACACCCCAGACATTAATCGTTGTCATTCACCCGGGATAATATGTAACAAGCTTGATAAAGCTCGCTGATTATGTTCATCAAATGAAAACGAAAGTCATGTTAGAACAATGGCTCTAGACTCACCCATCACTGATTATGAATGAATTGAGTACGTCTAGTGTAGGTATATTCTACTTTACCTAATACTAGCGCACACCAAATATCGACTGTCAGAATATGCTTAACTTTTGTGCATTGGACATTTAATATCGTCTATCCTTATGCTATATTAACCTAGGAGTTTTGTTCTGATATTTACTAGCTAATTCCACATTGAACTTTCTTTATTGTCAGGCCTGAATGACAGTACTTAAACTGGTCTTCTACGAACAGAGACGAACTACGGGCAAGAAATGGCTGCTATTTGATATTGCAGCTAACTTAAATAATCCGCCTGCTAAATATACGGCCTCAGTCGCAAAGGAAGCTATTGAACATTGTGAGTCACGGCTCTATTCTGTTTCTGTTATGCTGAACTGAAACACGTCTCTCTGCTCATTACTTAAGCGTGCGGAAATAGGGCTCTGGATCATATGGTTTATCCGCCTTTAGATCTTCTTTCGCTACATAAACTACTTGCAACAGAAGCTTCCACAGCTTTTCTAAGTATGTCGGCAATTTATGAAGAGATGGTCGTTTAATACGTACCTACTGTATTTAGTAACAAATTTACATATAACATTTCTTCCTACGGCTTTGAACTTGCCACCGCTACTGCCAGGCCATCGCTAATCAAATACGTGTACATAGAAATTGCAAAAACAGGGAAGCAATTTACATCAGTCAATAGTTTACATATTCTGGCATTCATATATTAGCTATTAATGTTTAGTTTTGAAATATTAACAACAGCATGGTTAGTGATCTACTATTCAAATATATAAACATAGCAACAACAGAGGTCATTTTGAAAACTTAATTCGAACAACCCAGGGCAATTTGACTCAAATTAATTAACCATAACGTTATGCAATGGCCTACTAGTTTTATCAGTGTACATTCTTGCAGATTGTACTACAATAAATTATATTGCATAATCTTCGAATATTGGAAAGATTTTGCACCACCAGATTGCGTGTACTGATTCGATGTTTATGACGCTTGAAAGACAGATTTATTACCCTATTATTGTCATATATCTTTTGATATTTCACCTGGTCTTTGATTGTTCGATTCATTTTTAGCAATTCAGTGACTGGAAGCTTCAGAACTGGAAACATGCGATAACCATCCATTTGCGTCCTGATTGACATAACCAATAAGTTTCGCATTGGATAAATCTCACCTGACAGGGCATGTGCCGCGATAAGAAAAATATGCACAGAAAGCAGATCACTTGTTTATAGCCACAATTTAATTGGAAAAGCTTCCGGAATAATAGCCACGTACTGCAACATTTCCCGCAAGGCAATCCATATAGTTTACATATAAATCGGATAAATGTGAAGCCAGCGAGCTAGTGCACATAATTTTTGGGCATAAAGTGTCCATGATTACTGTTTTTTAGTGGCTTATTACACTGGAAAAAGGAGACAAAACACCTGTATTTCAAACTCTCTAACCTAAAGCTTTATGTCTATTACATCTGGCGTGCTATTATATACGGTGCTGAACACGAATCAACAAAATATATGTTTATTCAATCGCATTTTATTTCGTTTGGTTCATAAAAAAATATTCAACTTCCATTTGTAAATCAATTTACAATACGTCGATGCCGTATCGTTACAGTACTGCAATCGGCATGCATCGTCTGTACTCGAATAACAGTACTCATCTAAGTAAATGTCTGATTCGTGTTCAGTACCGTATGTCTTGTTTTTATTATGAATATACATATGATCCATCTTACTATAGTCTTTCACAATGTTCCAAAAATGGAAGTTTTCAGTCAAAAATTCAAAAATGTATAATGAATTAAAATATACAATGAATTACACTAAGATAGCATGTTAGGTGTGGTATTTCTGTCAAACAATCTAATCGTATTGCAGTTATCATAGCATGACCAAGCTTGCCGACACCGCAAGATGTGTTTGCTTGCATAGTATTTTTACTGATTTCTCGTGGTTACAACTGATTACGTTTCTGCGACATTATGTCAATTAGAAAAACACTGCTCACCCTGAAATAAGAGGATAAGAGGATATAATTCTCATACCAGCCTAACAAGACGGCCGAGTAAACGTCTTACGATGCTCGATCCCAACGCATTTCACTAATACACATTACGACTCAGAAACCTTGAATGTATAAAACCTGGCGAGTTATTTAGTTTCCAGGCATATTGTGATTGTGATGAACAATTTGTAGATGTATTCAGCTGACATCGACTACCACTACGATTTCAGTCGTGGTGGCATTACACAGCATAACATTTGAAGAAATATAGTGCACAGTTGACATTTGCCATACCGTTTGTAAATGTGCATAGGTATCAGCATATAGCGTTTTGTGGTTCGAAAGGTGATGATTGTGAAAAGACTGGACGGTTGCTGCACAACATATTTTAGCAATTATATTAAATATATGTTTATTACTAAGATGAGGTTCTGGTGATCGGTTTAAGACAACGCCTTTTTTGCGCCAGATATGTTCTTGAACGGTTAGTGAAGGGGTAATGATAGTTGAAGGTGACATGCGGTTTTTTTTTTGCTGTCCATCACTTAATAAGCTGGCGGTGTAATATATACAACCAGTCATCGTTCAATTACTATTCGATTGATACCCAAGAGATGATAACCAATGGCTATTACGAAATATAAATTGCACCGAAGCCAAATTAAATAAGCGTACACGAAAGCGCTGCAACAAATGTGGTAATAAATGCACATGGGGACGATAAAATGACGACAGTCAACGTCATATGCTACACGGTCCGAATAACAAAGAGTCCTGTATGGACGCACTGTACGCATATTCTTCTGCGGTTGCATTTAATGCAACGGCTTTGCGAAACACGGTCGATGTAAGCCCTGCTAGACCAGATATGGTGACTGAGATTACGTAAATGATTCATCACGTAAATGATTCATACTGTGCCTGTTTTTAGCCCAGGCATATTACTATTATGGCCGCCACAAATTGCGGTAGTTTTCAAATTTGTCATATTTTAGATACCAGGTATCTGGGAGCATCAATTCCAAAAAATACCCTAATATATTTAGTGGAACATATCTTCTAAAAAAAAATTAAAGGTTGCAAGTAGGTAAAGCAGGTAAAAAACTCTGGACCTCCACCTCCCAAGAAATTAGATGTTCTCCTCTTTGGAACTACTGACTATTTGATTTTCATATTAAGGTACACATGAAGGTTAACATTTTCTGTTCCATGTCAATGCATGGGACATCACGGGCATATACTATTAATTTTTAAATCATTTTACAACGTGTCTTTTATTTTTCCATTTGTTGATGCATGTTAATTATGGAATTCAAAGGAGTAGGGGTCTTCCGACCCTTCCAAAAATATGTTCCACTAAAAATATTTTGGTATATTTTGGATATGTTGTTCCTAAATACTTAAATAAAATAGGCTTCAAAACATGCAATTTGTGGTGGGCCACCCCAGGTTTCAGTACAAGGTGCCTAGACTATTTGGCCTCATCGCCCCTACATTCAGTCAAATGAGTTCCCCGTTTAGTTATTTTGGTATCAGAACAATGTTGCCAAAGCGATTGGTCGACATTGTTTGCTTCTTTGGTATTACTCTAGAAGGGCGAATGTGTACATAAACAACGTGCGACAAATATAAGACTTTAGTATTTTTGTACACAAATCTAACCAAAAAAATATATGAAAACTGACGTAAGTACGGCTTATTGTGATAACCAGGCATAAGTTGCTGGTGCTGGATAATGCAACAAATAGCTCAGCAAGCCGACATTACCAATAGAACCATTAATAAAGTAAATTGATAAACCGTTCGACATTCCTAAACAACCCTGGCGGCTCAACTTATTAAACGAATCTGACACTTCGTGGCATTATAAAAAGGCCTTTCATAATACATTATGATGGCAGTCCTCCTTCTTTTGTGGGGATAATTCTCTTCTGCAGGGATCATGAGGCGTTTATTAGTTACGTCGGTTGGCTATTTGTTACACCTTCAAATGTTTCCCATAAGCAACAACGATCTCAACTAGATGCTATAAATCGCAAGTCCAGTTGCAAAATATCCTTCGTGATTCGCTTCACGTGTTGGCTGCTTTGATATTCCGTGTTAAATGCAGCATTCGGTAAGGATATCAAAAGGGTTCCATAAAATGGTAATTCAAAGCACTCTTTTGTGTTCTTTCTGCAATCTAAACACTGTTACATGTTAGGCAAAAGCATACCAGCACATGTCGGTGGATTACGAAATAGTACATTTTAACAATCATATCTAATTTCGGTTGTGTTATTATCGGGAATCGCTGGTTCTTCGTATCTTCCATCAAGGCAGCATAAACAACGATTTGACGTGCAACAACGCGCTGGCACGAGGCAACATTGTATTTTCGAGAGAAAGAATAAAGAATTATATTTGGTTAGAAAATATAACAAAAATATTTCAGGTAAGCGATTTGTGTTAACATGCAAAATGGAGTAGGGGAATACAATGTATTTCATTATTGCCTGGTTTTCTGAGTTTTAACAACAATTCTTAGCCTGACATCATTAGCCACATCTGTCAACTATCTGTCCGATTGTACTTTGATCAACCCCCCAACCCCCTCCGAGCATGTTCATTAAGGATATTAGAAACCATACAAACATGTATGATAATAACAGCGGAAGTTGTAGAAGTGGGCCATTTGATTATGAAATATATGGGAACATTTGAATGTGGTATAATCTCGCCGCTGTGACATCGAATCCATTATCTCCCAAATGACTTATTGTTAACATAATATGGTAGATATAAATGACTGATAGAACTATAATCAACTGTAAACTATTCGTTGTAGGATGCTAGATATTTAAAAAGGGAACGTCGCTGTTTACTCATCTTTGTTGTGGATGTGCCAAGAAGCACATCGCGTCCTTTTCTTATTACATTTCGTTCACTAGCGCACTTGCTATTTCATCAGTAGGTCCTCCGCTGTTCAGTTCATTTAAAACAGCCAACACTATTTGAAGGAATAGCGGATTGAGGGCTTGGATAGGATATAATGAAAAGGCAAAACGCCAAATAAATTGAACTAGCTTGTTATCAATTACTGCGAGTGGTGGTAGCGAACACATCAATGCTTCCAATGATATAAAGTCGTTCATAGCATAATGATAACTGATATATTAGGCTTTTATGTTTGCTGGGTTTTACGAAATATAACCAGGACATTAGAATCACCGTCAATCGTGGACCATGTTCTGCTAGTACAACAATGAGTGAGTAATAAATAGAGACGCACTTTTATTACATTATGGTGGCAATTCTCGCGAATATATGTTTGGAAATGTTGATCGGCTCGTAGACGGTTTCTTTTCAATTCACGTCACAGTTTTAATTGTTGGTTAACGATTGAGAAGGTTGACAATTATTGACCTTGGGCTGTCATTTGTTGCGTTAGTTTAATAGCTGTTATTAAGGAGCAGCAGATATATTATGTTATGATTGCAATGAAGACGAATGTTTGCTTTAAAATGTTCATCGTCCAGTAGGCGGTTTCTTTTTGTTCACATTATCGGCTCAACTGTCGACTACCAATTTAGAAGGTTTGAAATTATTAGCTGTCCCCACCGGAGTTACCAGTATGCATTATTGCTGGTACCAAATGGCTATAACCATGAGCTTCTTTTCGGTGTCATTTTTTGCGTTGATTTAATAGCTATTGTGGCAGATTTATAAAACTTAAACATTCCAACACAGTTATTAAACAAATGATGCTACAGTATGATATCAGTGTGTTTGCCAGTCGTATTTGAATCTACGTGTGTACCTATTAGAACCTATATGTATCATGAAATCCTAGCGTTGAATAGAATGAGCAACGCATGACAGTGCACTAAACCTCAATTCTAGGCGTTCTTTCTCATCGATGTAGTGATATCCAGCGAACATCTCATCATGCTAGCGGTGGCATCAATGGCTACCCTATCCTTGTAGGCAATGAGTACAGCCTGT
>CM067343.1:68330158-68360219 GCA_034190875.2 Urechis unicinctus | reverse complement strand
TTAGTGCCCTGACTAACAGTTCATCATGTAGCAAGTGCTCGTGTAGACGAATGATTAATGAAAAAGAGGCACGGCGGAGCAACATACTAATGACGGGGTGTGAGGAATGAACCGACATTATTTTACCAATTTGTCATTATTTGATAGAGCATATCTTGGCACAAGGGTAAATTGGCGTAGTTTGCCGGGGACACTACACAATTACACATAGGGCGTGCTAATTAATGTGTGCAATTTCTGCAATATTTCCTGATATGGATCATGCGGCCAAGAATCATATCTGCTTTGTGGACAACCTGTTAATTACCGAATGCCCCGTTTACGTAAGCTGCCTCCGGAATAGCGATCAAGACGCATAGTGGCTTCGTGTCCTATGATTCAGTCACATTGTATTGCAGAATGATTTGTTACTCTTTCGTTTTATTTCTAAAGGCTTTAGTGTATTATTCCTTCTTCAATGTTTTCGAAATAATGAATCAGGGCAATATCAAATTAGCTCGAAGAGATTAACTAATGATAATAATAATATTTACCGAAAACAATTAAATAAATATTACATTAAGCACATGTGGTTTATAATCACTGTAAATCGTGCTTAGGAATGTCTCGATTCCAATGTGGGATATATTTCGAATTGTTAGTTGAACACGTATACCAGGAACAAACTGCTTACATTTTGTGTATTTACTTCATAGTTACACTCTTGTGATGAGTCGGTAGCGGCAAAAATCATAAAACCGATGCCAGTTATATCAATGAGATTTGCCAGACGCTACGATGTAAGCGTGACATACGATGGTATTGTAAGGCGCAAGTTTATGGAAACTTTGTGGTTTCATCAACGATCGGACTGAAGTTGCCGGCTTTGAATGGTTGTGGCATGTTAAGTTAAATACGGGACTTGCAATCAGTAAATAGAGCCTTAATTAATAGAACACTAACAGTTGTGTTTTACTGTGAAATTGGAACATTAAATAAATACTTGGTTGACATGTGGTTCTATACATTTGGTATTAGAGTTACTCTACAGTCCTATGTCGGGTATATGAGATGCAACATGATAACACATTGTGCATCATATGTGTCTTCTGAACACAACATAGTGAATCACCAGGATGTTGAACACATTACTACTAAATTTGAACATACTAAGTTTGAACATGATGACAATAAATTAGAGCTGGTGGCTGGTTTTCTGGCATGGCTGTTTACATGAATCCCTGGAGGAAAGTACTGACGATCTCCATGAGTTTGGCGTATGTGCCTTACCTTTTTTCGCTTAGCGTGGCTGCACTGACAGTGATAGATGACCCTTGCTATATAGTAAGCATCGCATTTCGGACGAATAATGTTTTGGTTCGTCTACTGAAAGAATGACAACTTTATAATGAAAAATATCTATATACTGATTATAGTGCGCATTGTTTGAAGTTAAATATTAAATTGGTACAATAACCATGAAGCGCCACTTCTTATTGCATTACAGGCCTTACCGCATTAATGTTACTGTCATTGATATACTGATTCTGCTGTAAGGCTAATAGCATTTTGTTTCACATCTGTTCACATTCATTTGCTTCAACAAATTACGTCTGAATGTAGCTTCATTGACTAATGTCTCAACAACGGTGTTTGAATGTAGTAGAACATGCTAATGACATTCATTCAAAGTAGATGATGGTTTGCCAATGGTTGTGTTACAAACAAATACAGATTGTAGAGTGCGAATCGTGTTCTTTATGAATAAAAGACCCCGTGTGTCATAACACAGTACGGAATTTGTGGTCGCATATCGAATATTTGATCAACACTGCT
Source organism: Urechis unicinctus (assembly GCA_034190875.2). NCBI lineage: Eukaryota > Metazoa > Annelida > Polychaeta > Xenopneusta > Urechidae > Urechis > Urechis unicinctus. The sequence goes on along the minus strand of CM067343.1, from coordinate 68,358,404 downwards.
AATCGAATGTTTGCTTGACAACATATTCCAAATCAAATAGTGAAGATGAATGTCACGACTAACCATCCTTGCTGCTAACTATTAGCTTCTTTGTCCTTGGTTATTGTCCCAATTCGTTGGCAGATGTGTTGGGTTTTGTGAAACATCACGACAAATACATCCACAAAGGACAACCAACCGGCCACATTCTACTTATTGCAAAATTTATATTCAAGACAGAGAAGACGAGCTACTGAACGCACCACACGTATCAACAGCCTGTTACATTGAGAGCATCATCCGTATGCTTTATGTATGAAAATGTAATAAGCCACACACATCATCTGCTTTGCATATTCACATACCTATAACCCTATTGGGTTACCTGTGCTAGGATCAATTCATTCCCATATTTCACAATCATCCACTGCTACATCAGCCTGGTGTACTTTTGAGTCACATGTTGAGGACGGTTATTCTGTCAACCATCAGTTATATTATATTGATTTATCACGTGCGTCTTTGGAATATGCATCAACTGGTCTCATATCCCATCAACACGTAGCTTTATACTGCAAATGCTACAACAAACCAGCAATTTAGTTCGCATGTTTTTATCATTCGTAACGCCAGTCAGGAAAGTAAATTATGGAAAACTAAAACAGCGAGCAAATTACTCGTTCATTGTGTGTCCGGGTCATAGTTTACGAGGAAATGAGCAATGCTTGAGGTGGCGTTTGGTATGTTGTATTGACGTGCTTTTTAACAATGGTTTAGTGAATTATCTGTGAAAGTTTCTTTGTTGTAATGCAATTCAACTCTCGCCTCCCACTAAATCACAAAAACTGTAATCATAGAAGAAGTTAAGGGAATGGGCATGAACGGATGCATTAAATTTCTTAGGCATCGGAAAATACTGGATACTGGTGACGTGTCAAGGCAGCTGTTTAAGTCGATGCTTTTGTTTGTGCTTCTGATTATTCCTGGTTTGGGTTATCACATTTCCGATGCGAATATCCTGAGGAGGGAAATGTCAATGGACAATGGATTGCTTCGTGACCGAATCAAGTTAGAATTAACAGATTCTCTATAAAACCATGGCCACGTGTCACGCAGGTGTGCAATTATTGGTTAAAGATCAGCTGCCTTCATTTCATTAACATCATATTGGAAATATAAAGGCTGAAACTGTATCATCACATCGCTGGAACTACCGACAGTCAGGATCCTACGGCATGTGATGTTGCATCTATCGTTTCGCATTGCAGCTAAATTTCCCATAATGCATCCATTACTACTGAATAGACATAAATTTTCTTCATTTTACAAGGTAATTCTAAGTTAATTTATAGCCAAATTTCGTCATGATCAACAAGCAAACCCTGTACAAAAAGGACCTACAAGCATCCACTATGGAAGCTAGCAAAATGATATTGACTCTCTATTCGCTATAAGTAATAACATGTATAAGATGACCGAATGCATTCGGTGTATCCTATGTTTCAAATCTATGGTCGATTGTAATGTTTTATATCGCATTACATAATATTATTATAACCTGCTTCTGGTGTCAGTTACTTTGTATATCAAGTGTTGCATTGATTGTAGATAATGCAATTGTCATTTATTTCGTTTTAGTTTCCATAAGTCTGACAACATAATTCTGACAACAGAAGTTTTATGTAAATGATCCTGGCGTGTAACATTGGTCAATTAGTGTTGATGTAATACCTTTGATTGTAAACCGCTATTCGATTGTGATAGCAATCACAATCTCACGAATTGCATAATAATAGACATTGAATCATTTCGTATTAAAAGAACTTGATCGCAGCCGGCATTCTCTTGATCAGTGGATATGTCAACAAGCAAACTTGCTACGGAGATTGCCTTGTGTGTTGTTCAGTTGGCAATTAAGGCATAGCCCGCTGCTGCTATAGCACTACAGCCTTCTAACTATGGTGTTATTAAATGATACGTCGGTTCATTTTTCTTACACAAATGTTTCGTTCTCCAATGGTCAAACAATTTTGCAGAGTAATATGGAAGATAAAGTTTTGATTAGAATAAATATAAATCCCTTTAATTATTCATGACTTGACCATTTATATAACGTCCAGAATTATATGATGTCCAGAATAATAAATGTATTTGGGGCGGCATATACGTTTGTTGGATGATAACTGCCCTTCCAATAGCTTGTCAGTGGGTCTCAGCTATATATTATGTTCGCCAAAGATCTCACATAGTACAAACATATATCATATATGTATACATAGAGGCAGTATATATTGAAGAAGGGTGGTATACTACTTATTGTGGTCGCTGCTCTACCGTTTGTTGGTAATACGTTAATGAAATGTCAGCGGCATGTCGTGTTCAAGACATAAATATACTATGACACTGCGACACTGTACATGCTTTCAGTCTGTTTTATACAGAAATGTTTCCCTAGGCTCCATGCCGCATAATACATAACAGATAATTGTTTATACAATATGTATGATGTATTGCTAGATTTGGGGTTACGCGAACGTTTAAGATGTCAACAGAAAGCCGATTATCAATCCTGTGCTATCTTTTGAGTGTTTGCTGTTCTATCGAGAGGGCAGATATATCATCGGTAATGTGCATAGTGCAGGAAACAAACCCGGTAACGTTGGGATATTACTATTAAGACAGCTTTGACATCCGGCAATTCAGGAAAGGCCTTCGCCGTATGGATGCGACATATGACCAATCAAAATGTGATTAATGTAGGCTCTAGCAGATGACGCTAGCGGGCGATGTGGTGATCACAGTGCCACTGGCCGTGAACTCTTCAGGAAGATAATTTGCAAGAACCATTTGACTATTAATCTGTTGAGGTGGTTTTGCGACTGTTTAACACCTGGGTAACACAACAAAGCAATTAGTTACATGGTGATTCTAACACTGAAGAGATAATGCACATTTCATTCGAAGGATTGCCATCAGGATTGCCCTCAGGTGGTGATATCGGGCATCGAGAATCCTACAAATGGGGATCACTTACGTCAATGGCCATCTGTGATCATTTCTTTCAGGTTTGTTTCCAAGCGGAACATGTGATATTTCAAGCAAAAAAGTACGCTAGATCAGGCAACTGGAGTTAGTTAGCTTATTGTGACGCATGTAAATGGTCGACTAATCGTACCTTTCATGGAGAGGTTAATAAGCCGGGCCGTTAACAACCATAAGGTGTCAAATATATGTGTCAGCAAAGGAAAGCGCATCATGCAACGCGGACAGACACAAAAAATCACGAACATTTGAATAATATGGCTTTAGCAGGATGTACTGAAGATCAATTAACTGAAGCATCGACATGCACTATCCAACTATGACTGCTTATCATAAAGAGCTCTTAAGCATCAAGCGAAGTTTGGTGCAATATATTATAATCACACCCTCTTCAAGATATCTGACAAACAGTTTGCATACAAGCCGCGTCAGTACAAGCAGTATAAAAAATGCGGTGACATATGGATGAGACTGCAGATATTCGTCTCAATCAAGTAGTCTACCTTTATGTGGGATACTTCAAACAAAATGCGATATCACTACAGTCTATATGGGACACTTCAAACGGAATGCGATATCACTACAGTCTATATGGGACACTTCAAACAGAATGCGGTATCACTACAGTCTTTATGGGACATTCAAAAGAAATGCGATATCACTACAGTCTATATGGGACACTGCAAACGGAATGCGGTATCACTACAGTCTTTATGGGACACAAAAGAAATGCGGTATCACTACAGTCTTTATGGGACATTTCAAACGGAATGCGACATCACTACCGTCTCAGACACTTCAATCACGACAAAAGTGTTGCATGAACAGAGAAAATGAGACCCAGTGTCCTCCTTTAGTCACGCATGGCACGGCTCGTCACAAGTCTCATGGGAAAATTGAAGCTTGCAGTTTTTTAATATCGAAACTTGTACTTACACAAATGATGAATCGACTTTATCTAAAATCTTTAACTTTTGGTATTAGAAGACATCACACCAACAATGAGAATTCTGCCAGGGTTTCTTCCTTTCACATCATTCTCAATTTAATTTCACGATTGATATCGCCCTTTGTCTGTCTATCTTTCTTCGCTCTGTCTGATAAACAGGACAGTGATGAATGGCATCCGAGAAATGTCCACTCAGGTCATGTCTTAGACAGTAAGTTACGATGTTATGACTTTGCAATACATGCCCTCGTTTTCTTTGCTTTATTTCCTTTTTAACAGTTAAAGCTTCAGGCATCGCAGTTTAGATATCTCGGAGTTTTATTGCAATTTAGTCATGAGCTGAATAGATTATTAAATCTCTCATACAGTCCGTATGGTAGCTTTCATTGTAAAACACGCATATGTATGAGCCTTGAACAATGTGATTAATTTTTATCCTCCCTTTAATTTTAAATTATTTACCCTCATCAGATGTCTTGGCATGCATTATGTTTAACGAAGTGACGCTGCTTCCTTGACAATAATCAAATCGAGCATATATCTTACCTATAGCATACTGCAGGTACACCATGCACTTATCACCTTATCGTGGAATTTACGCTTTAAAAAATTAATTATCATTATTATTATAATTATTAGCATGACAGGTTAATTTTTATGCTTTTCTAGACCTTACTCCATCACTGATGCGGTCGTCGAGAATTATAACGGAACCTCGATGTTTAAAGCCATTTGACCAGAGGTACCTGTCAATGAATAGATTAGTAAGTTATTACAGGCTAATATTGAATGGTTTGGTATTATTATCTAAAGAGGCTTCCGCAGTTTGTTCAGTCTATCCTATTCCAAATTGATATTTCCGTTAAGACAGAGGTGATACGCTGTGAAACATCTAGATGCAATAATCCAAATGCGCTCATCTTCTTGGCTACGTTTGCTTTGTGCTGGAAGTCTACCTATCATTGAGTAATCTGCGCTTGCCTTAAACAATTTATTACCCACATCCGCCTGACGTAGGTTTTTAGGCAAGTGCACAAGTGGACCCCGGGTTATATTGTAGACAGGGCTAATCTATCATGCATCAGTTGAATTCTGTTGATTAATCACACCCGTTATAAAGACATACGGCTAGCAGCGCGTCAACACATTTCTTTATTGTAACTGTGCAATAATGTAATAGCAGTTCACAAAGCAAGATTTATATCATCAGCATTCTCAGCGCCTGTCTGAAAAGTAATTATGGATAGTAGCTGCTCGATGTTAAACGCGAGCAGACTGACCAATCGTTCTCTTCCTGTCTATTCCGGTTACAGTGGACGTTACAAAACTGCATACCCGGTTTATTGTTATATTCGATTTGCAGCCCGAAGTTATGAAGCGGTTGGACGTGCTTTGTTGTTACGTCGAGGGTAAATCAAATTATTTCTGAAAACCCTCTAATGTTTCTTGGCTGCAATAGGATAATGCGCAATCCTATGACAATATTCTTTTGCCTTTCACTAAACACTAGTCTGCGTCCCAGACTCCAGGGGTTTCGCTACGCTTCTCGCCCTAGAGTCTACGATAAGATAAGGTCATAAACTGGCGCGTCCGAATATTCATTAGACATCTTCGTGACCAATCAACACAAAGGTTGTGAGCCGGATTGACCTTAATTGCGCGTGTCTGGCTTGTGATACGCGCCCTCGGTTCTATGTGACGTCATTGACATTGTAGTGGTCTGCGTCCAATGAGCACAAATTGAATGTCTTCTGGAATTATGGGGCGTCTCAAAAGTTCAAATTGGCACCACAACAAGCGTTTTAATCGCTTAGTTGCACGATAGTATGTTTACGTAATAGTCAGTTAAAAAGAACCAGTTGTTTGTCTGCTTCTCTCGCCGACTGTGTGATTAACGGTGCCACTCAGCGTGAAACAACAAATCGGAGTGTTGTAGAATGTGTGCCCGGCTCATAAAAATCACTCGTCCGGTTGGACTAGTTTACGGAACTTTTAGAACTAACCAATGAGAGACAACGACTCAAAAGTACCCGAGAGTGACCGAGAGACACGGCTTGTGATTGGAGCATCCCAAATCTGGGATGCCTGTCCAGTTCAAGACATTAAGCTCGCCTAGACCTGAAGGCGAGACTATTGAATAACAGTAACATGTAAACAGCGCCCGCAGTCATCAGACTAGGGGACCTTGACTAACTAAGCACAAACAACGAAAATTATAAAAACAAATCAAGTCGAACGGACACATTTAATCTTCGCATGCATCATCTGGAACTGCTGTTGGCGACGTGTAAAAACTTGAGTGACGTGTCGAGGCAGCTGCTTCTGCCAGTTCTATTGTTGGTGCTTCTGATTAATCCAGGTTTGGTATAATCCAGTTCCCATGGAAATTTCCTGTCGAGGGGGATGCCAATAGACTAAAGTCATGTATATGTTAGACGTAACCGTTCCTCGCAAAAAAAACAGCAATATTTTCGAAATAAACCCGTGGCAACTCATCATGGAAGTAACGCTACTAATGGCCGAAAGTCAGATGAACTCACCTCCGCAGCATCCTATTGTAAATATAAAGGCAATTACTATATCATTTCCTCACTTAAGCGACACAGGAACCTCCTGCATGTCATCATACGTACACATTTATCCTCAGGTTCCAGGCATTGCCCCTTTTTCAATTGTATAATGGCCCAAGTAACTTTGCAATATGAGGGCAAGTGAGTTTAGTAGTTAAGAATTTGGTCCGTGATCGTGATCATAACATAATTAACTGATTCCTATCGTGGAAGGTTTACTATTAGATTACAAAGGTGATATCCGCCCTGCCCCCACCCTAATTCCTGCACAAACCCTATCCATTTTCCCCGACCAAATGAAACAACAACGTCGTAAGCATTCCTGTGTGTCATACAAAGCAATCATAATGTGTCAACGTTCCCCAGCATGAACTGTTATACAGCCACCACTACGCGGCATCCCGAATGGCTAATATGCAACTAGCTAGGTGGAGCCGTTTGCGGGACATCATGCAACCTGATATAATCACCGGGGTCAACTCAATAGTAAGGTTTTAGACATGATAATACTTGAACAATATGGTGATTATTTGTGTTCGTCTGAGCTTCAATTTGGCTCCAAAACTAGGTTTCATGTGGATAGTTATACAAGACAGAGTTTATCGATTGAATGAGCTGCATGTTTATCAAAAGAGTGCAATGTATTAAAAGGTGTTAAACAAGGTGGTGTTATATCACCGATATTATTCACTGTTTACATTGATGAGTTAATCGAGAGGTTATAGAGACTGGACTAGGCTGTCTTCTAGGCAACGAATATGTAGGTCCGCTTGGTTATACCGATGACATTACCTTACTCAGTCCAAGTTTAATTGTATTGAACAATTTGTTGAAAATATGTGAACGATTTGCTGATGAATGTAACGTGACTTTTAATCCGTTGCATAAAATATTGCAAGGCAGTGAATGAATTTGATAAGGTGATATTGCATGGCTCGACTATTGAATGGTCATAACTATTAAACACTTGGGGAACGATATTGATAACAAGCTGACTGATTATAGTTATTGTACATCAAAATGTTCTATGTTAAAACGTATCATTTAACAATATAATTAAGAACTTTGGCGACACTACATTGTGTGAGGTATTCCATTCCTATTGCTGCAGCTTTTAAGGCTCACAGTTAGGGACCACTAATCCTGATGGATATAAGAAAATATGTGGCCGATGGAATAAGGCTTTTAGGAGAATACCTCCCGATCTCTTCGTATACTTGGGTACTAAGGCCATTTATTGGTCAACTACACATTAGTGTTACTTTATACATACAAACGTTGCAAATGATCGTCCAAATGTATCAGAGTGTAAATGCAGTAGTTCAGTGTGTGATCAGACATGCTTGCTCTAATGACCTCTGACCTTTTGGACGCAATATTGCATATCTCAGACCAAAATAATGTATATAGTTATCTAGTTTTATATATATATACATATGTATCTATATGAATATATATATACACATATATGCAAAGATATGCATATACATATGTATAAATATATATATATATATAAATATATATATATATATATGTGTATATATATGCATATATATATAAATATATATATATACTTATATGTATATATATATATAAATATATATATGTACATGCATTCATATACATATCTATATCTATATATATATATATTAGATATATATATAAATATATATATACCTATATATATATATATATATATATATATATATATATTTATATGAATGTATGTACATATAAATTATATATATATATATATATATATATATATATATATATATATATATATATATATATATATATATATATATATATATATATATATATATATATATATATATATATATATATATATATATATATATATATATATATATATATATATATATATATATATATATATATATATATATATATATAAATATATATATGCTTGGTGTCGCCAATGTGTGTTCTCGAGCAACACATTGTCAAACTTAAATCCCATTAACCATACAAATGCCATTGGCATTCAAATGTGAATAATCTCATCATTTCCGGACTAATGCAAAGGGATACGATTGCTTCCTGAAGACTGTTAATGCGTTAAAATGTAAGTGCTTAATCATTCAGTTTCAATGGACCTTATCAGCATTTATTTTACCAGCAACGCTGTTTATTCGCATCTTGATCCACTGGACCCGCAATGTAAGGATTATTCGTGCACCTAACCTCATCGATATATCCAACATGCAGCATTCATTATGACAAGCAGGATTTGTGCAACAGATGTAAGTTATGAAAATGATGCTTCACACAAATATATGATGCCTTCTATGAGGCATTGATATCTGACTAGAAAACAATCAAGCTATATGAATTAAAGCAATCAATCTTGTTAAATTGGAGAATAAGTATGCGCTTAGCTCCTACAAAAATTATGTACAGTGTTCGATTAGTGACAACATCCAATGGAGCGCATTTTATCTCAGCAGCCAGTATTATCGGATTCATGCGCAATGTGCATTGGTTAGGCTAACACCAGAGCATATGATACCGTGTGTTTTACCGAGACAGACAGAAGTCTGTGGATGTAAAAAGAAACTGGTAGTTTTGTATCATCATCAATCGTGCGTTCAACACTCCTGCAATTCTTCACAAATAGAGCCGCTACGCCGAATCAACTATTAATCATTCCCTGCCCATTGCTATGGGAATGAATAATGTGTCAGGCGTTTAGATTTGTGGCAATAGATGACAGTCTAAACGAATCGACTGCTCATCAGCTGGAACATTCATCAAACTGATCACAAGTCACATCCACATGGCGTAGGTCTCTCCTTCATTCACGGATATGGAAGACAGGCTATAGCTCATTAGCGTGCTCCTTAAATATGCGTTTTTTGGTGATTTGGTGCAATATTTATAATACAACTATTATGTGTCGTTGCACAAATGACTCGTTTATAATCCTTTCATATTATTTGGGAATCAAAGCCAATGCAACACAACCGATGCGGGCGCAGGTTGCAGCATTCCATTCGTGTGTTTGGGCGAGTTTGTGCGTGCCTACATTGACCCCCATATTCGCGCATACTAACTCCAAATGACCGAGCATATTACTTCCTACTTACTTTGATTGACCCCAATACTTATATTACGTTTTCCCTTTCATTGTCAACCACTGATGACACAATACTCTAATCAACTCAGTTCACCCTGCGTAGCAGAGATAGATCCCCGGTGGGAATACGGTTCGCCTCTCTGTTCTCACAATTGAAATGCTGAGATAACCCAAACTGGTAAGGAAGCTCTTTGCTGATTCAGCTGGAAACCACACCGATCAGTGTCTTGTCAGCAAAACGTTTAACATCTCCGAGGAATTAAGCGATGTATACGTGTGGATGGCTTTTGCGTCAAGCACGCAACATTATTGGTGAGATATGTTCCATTTACCCCTATTGTAGGCGTAGGGGAGCTTATATATGTCCTTGACATCAAATGATAGAAATTACATTAGATAATATTGTCCATTGTCATCGATGATTTGTGAATTTACATATGTTCTGTCTCAGCTACTACGCTGACCATTAAGTAATTATTATATATTACATGAGTGAAAGATTTATGTTATAGTTCTGACTGCATGCACACAACAAAGAGTGACTGTTTTCAAACCACCCAGGTTTCAATTCAACGCATTTGTTTCTGTCCCGTTGGTAATGATGCTTGGTCTCATAAGACATCCTGTACCACGTGTCAAGCAATGACTGAATATGCACTTGACTTTTAAGGCATCTGAATAAATACCCCGCCAACTATTTGCAATTGCGTTTAAAATCTGATCTCTCTAAAACCCGCAAGATCAAACAAAACACATAATCCGTAAACGTTTGAAAAAGTTTGCCTGTAAACCAAGATTAATATATTTGGTGTGTTTCAGGAGAAATGAATGAGTCATTTAGACTGGCAGAACCCGCTAATTGAGATCGATTGGTCGATTATTGCACATCCTGAGTTTCAACTGAATGCACCTGAATTTGGCTAATTCAATTTTTCAGCTTGACTGCCTTCTTTTCAATAGTGCCGTGCCTGTCATTAAAATACTTTACTGAATGTGTTGGTCCTAAAACGCATTCATTTGTATGACCACCGAAAATTGTTGCAGTAACTGGCATAGTCGCGACAAATGGAATAGAATAAATCACTTTACAAATAGTTTACAACAGTTCAACAGGACGATACACTATTGCAAACATGTTGCGCATTGCACATATGACTAATAAGTCGTATTTTGTTTCTCCATGATTTGATTTAAGGTCTCAGCACCAAGAGTGATGTGAATACTGGACAATATTTTAACCACGTGTGGTGAAAAGCATTCACATATTGTTGTATCAATGATGGCATACACATCCATTAGAATTTCAATATATCTGTATCAATAAGCTTTTTCCTGATAATCTTCTCCAAATATTTTATCAAATTTGTATACATATCTCTATATTGCTAGTCTGTACTTAGATACAAATTGCGAGGCATGTTTAATTACAGAAATGCTACGATTGATCGACGGAACACTAAATAATATACAGGTGAAATAACAGTATGGAATGTTATGAAAATAGGGTGGTACATTATCTTCGGAAGGCGAGGAACATATAAGCTTCTCAAGATGTAGGTCATGAGAGCAAGATGCTGAGACAAATGCATTTAACGTTCCGCTAATGAGCTTCTACAACGGGTGTGTTAATCTCAATTGTTTCTCTCACCGTACAGATCAAGTGAGTAAGCAAGTATGCAAGAAAGCAAGTAAGTAAGCAAGTAAGCAAGTATGTAAGTAGGTAAGCAAGTAGGTATAGTGTCAAACGGCAAACCAACACTCATGTGTTATTTGGTGTGACATCGGAACGTGGGATTAGGTAAATCATAATACAGGCCCAATTCCGAGTCTTCAACTCTGAGTCTCTACCTCAAAATTGAACAGTAACATAGGCCATGATACAAAGAGAAAATGAAGGATGATGACCGGACCGAAATAATCAATTGATAGATATTTGCGTTTCATTTTAAGGTGGAGAGATCAAACAAAGCAACTATGCGCGCTTGGTGAGTTTCCGAGGAACGTGCCATCCTGCGTTGGTATGGAGATCTTTTCACTTTATACATAGGTAGGAAGTGTTGACATTTATGCACACGCCTGTCCAATTTGAGCTCGCTCTTTGTTTTCGACTTCGCTATTGTATATTTTAAACTATCCTGCTTTAGTAATTCAAAATATTATTCAGGTATTATTTGTATTGTTGACAACCGGAACAATGTGGAAAGATTGCAGTCGCGATTGTGTATTGACCAGGAGCTAGTAAATATGGATTCAAATTAAGTGGTTCTTAAAAGATATGTACAATGTATACCAAGAAATTAGCTGGTATGGCCATGTGTCATTCAGGTACCAGTTGTCATCTCACAACGTCAATACGAAAGGCACTAGCTCCCCACTGTCAGTAATCATAACCAACATCAATCAAACTGTGATTGTTTACAACCCCATGGCACAAACCCTCTTCTACTTTTTCGGACGCCCACGACTGAGGTAGCTATGATTAGTATTACCATGTTGTTGTCTGCTCTTGAAACATACCGAGAGTTGTGTCTGCGCTCGATAGAATGGCAAGCAATCAAAATATTGTATGAGATTAATAATGTTTGCTGTCATTCTGAGTGAAGAAAATTGGTCAACAAGTTATGTCTAGAGTTCGTTTAGGTGTCATCCGGAGAAAGATGCAACGTTGCGAAAGATTATCAGTGTAAGACAGACTGATAGTACATCAAGAGTCAGGTGGAGTTATGCAGTACCATTGCCTATTCATTACCTGAATAGGACCTTTTATTGACAAATAGCCGCCAATGGCAAAGCAACCACCACAGCCCCTGAAGCAATCGGCAATATATCACACTACTAAATGTATTGTCTCAATTGCAGGTAAACATGCGCCATATACATAGCAACGACCCACATACGTTATTCTCAATCGGCATGTGAATCGCAAGGTAGCAAGTTCTAAGATGGGCAATTATTATCACCCTAAGTACTCTTTAATCGTGAACCAAATATATATATATGCTTAACACCAGCTGGTATCAGCGGATTTAATTTGCATAATACATGTTGCTCTGCAATACTGCTATCGATGCATTCCTTGCTTTATTACATCATGTATATTGTCGTTGAGTGCGACAGACCTAGGCAATAATTGTAAGCGGGTTGTGCAGTAACAAAGTAGAACGAAATACTCTGTATATTACATCGCCAATACGGACATGGAAACTCTATAAGGCTTTACCGAAAGAATTCACGTCAACACAAATCTCTTGCTCCTTTGGCCACACATCACTGTGTTATTTACAACATAGGCTACATACAGTAAGCTGTCAACTGAGAGTTGGGTTTCAAATTAGAATGACCTTTTAGCTACCACTTAATCGCGTATACATACAAGTTTTCATCGCTGTATGTTATTGCTCAAATGAAATTCAAGGAATTCGGAGAGATATTTAGAAAATGGCATCAGAATTTGAGTGTTAATTTTCTATGTAGATCTGACTTACATATGGACTTTTAAAACAAAAACATGGTACTCTGCGTAGTATTGGACTGTGAAAAATATTGGAGATTATTATGAACAGACATGTTTTTTCACCATCGTACGCAGCCCATATTAGGTACTTGTATATGACGATCACGTTTTAACTCGCCATTAATATTTTGTATATGACAATTACGAAAACACAGCTTAAATGACATCGCAGTGTTATGCACACGTGGCAGTTTTGGTGTCATCAGAGTAAAACCTGTTGTATGGTATCCGAAACAAATAGCTATCCATAAGGCACTGTTTCGTTGCCATATGCTCGAATCCTGTTTAATCAACTGCAACAATCACCTACTGTCAAACAGAAGCAATTGATTAAATAGCATTCGAGGATATGGCAACAGAGTGGGATTATGAATAAACATAATAAGCACCTCACTATGACCCGCGTATAGAACTAAGTATGAACCACACGTAACTCAATTCTTTCAGATGGACGCACCACGGCTCAAAGGCTAGGTGTGCCCCGTTGTGGTGATTAAATAGAATCAGTAGCTTAATGATATGAAACGGGTGTTTTCTCTAATTTTATAACATGTGCCCCTGCGCTGCAATGTCAAACGACATGTACTGTATCACAACACTGACGATTCATGTAAATGGTTTAAGACAGCTATAAGATTTGATAAATGCAGGTAGAAGAAATGTATCGTAATGATACTTCCCAAAACACCCCGTTTTCTCGTGACATGACAAGATGCATTGCATTAGTCTGGAAATGGGTGGATATAGGGGTAATTTGCTTGGCAAAAACAGCCGTTACTTTGCGATACATAGGGTTGGTTTTGCCAATGACTTTCGTCTGCTTGGCTGCATTGTTTAAAACACTGCCGTACGGCTCAATACATTTCGACACAAGGTGCATGCGTGGTACGCCAGTAAAACTGCAACCGATCTCTCAGTCCACGTAGCATAACGATGACAGCTTCGATTTGGCATTCAGACGGCAATGGTGTGTGCAGCTTGCTTTGCCTTATGAAGCATCACATTATAAATACCCTTCATTGTGATTGGAGTGTCGTATTTATCTGGCATTCCGCACGCATTCACGTGCATAATGAATCAGACACTGAGACACATTAGCGAGCAGTCGGATGAATGTAACCAGTGCAAGATACGGGCCTCTTGATTATCGTCGACAAAGGATAAAATGTGGAAAAGTGCCGCAATTTGACGACGAGCGTCACTGGCAAATTAAAAGTAATTTACATAGGGCCGCCATGGTCCTGTATAATGGAGATATTTTATCAAGACAAGTTACTATATACGTTTTGCTTACACTAACTAATTTTGTATCTGCGCCTTGTGTTCCTTTATGAAGTTTCTAAATAATTTTAGGACGCAATCCGTCAATAAAGTATAATAGAAGATATACAAAAGTTGTTTTGGTATATGTTGTATGGATATTAGAGAGTGTGCAATCGTATTGTGCTTGACGAGCCAAGGTAGGTCCGACTCTATTCAGCTTTTCGTTATGAGATTTTTGCTTATTGTTGAATACATCACAACAATTAAATGGAAGTTGGACCGATGGCGTTAGGTTTTGTTAAGGTAGATGTTGTATGTGTATCACACGAACGATCGTACAATGATCATTATCTTGAGTTGTTCTTATTTCTGAAACATTATGCCATAATAAGAATGCATATTAAAATATAATATGATGGCAGCCCTACATTATGCGCAGTGATGCATCTCTTCAACTGGGATCGTTAGATGATGTATTGAAAGCCGGTTGGTTATTAAGATCCTCATCAGCGGTTTCGTATTAGCGATTATATTTCCGGGAATTAAATAGCGACATAACACAGTTGATTTTGCCTATCATGCTGGCTGCATTTGTTGCCTTTAGTGAGGTATTCATTTATGAAAATTGAAAACATGCCAAAGAAATTGTGAATACTATTGTCTTATTGTGAGATCACTCTGGTGTATTTATTGAATTTAAATTATGTACACATATGTGTGTGCATACATATATATAGATACATTAAAACCACTGGTCTGAACAACCCTCATATAGGGATATGTCCTTGACAACTAAGATTCGGCTGTTGAAGTATTGAGAAGCACTAGCCTGGCCAATATTTACCTCCAGTATCTTTGTTTAAAGCGCTCTGCAAAACCAACATAAAAGTAAACATTGTGACAGACGTACAACAGTATAAATTATTTGATCACGAATCTCCAAAGCAGATGATTCATTCACGAGAAGCACCGATGAAGAACATTATAGCAGCAGGCAGTGGAACATCATGTTAAACGGTGCATTTTTTCATAGCAAAACGTCTCTGTTATGGAGGAATAAACGATCATTTGTGATAAGTGAGTAAAATTCACACAGTCAACATTGAATTTATATATTCGTGTTAGTTCACGTTCTGCTTGAGATAATGTGTGCGTCTGCCATGGACAAACTCAGTTAATATAGCCATCCTGGTTTCCATCCTTGAACAAAAAAATGTTGCATCCAATTTGCAAATTAAATGAGTTACAATAGTTCTAACAAGTATTCCTACCTATTGCAAGACTGAAATTACTAACCAACATATAGTTTGTGAATTCACCCCCAGTGTTTTCTGCCCTTTTCGTCCATGAGTTTGTTAATTCTACTCTTCTTATGGTTGTGTGTACGAACGAGGAAGGAAGGGCCCCGACAGCTACTATAGCATATTGTCAGTATTCGGAAAAAATCATTATCATCATCATCATCATCATCATCATCATCATCATCATCATCATCATCATCATCATCATCATCATCATCATCATCATCATTATCGTGGGTGTGTTCTCTTTGTGTACCACTGCAAGATATAGCAAGCAACGGTTACTGGAAGAAGTAAAAATCCAGTTGCTGTGGTATCAACTTGTTTGTGCCAATATGCGTTTGTAGCCATTGCTGATCAGATTGCTTAATGCCAGTTGCATTACCTGAAGTCCCTTGCTAAGAGTAAGCTGGGTCGTTGGATCGAGATTTTGAGAAATATCGGATGCAAGTAGTTAAGTCGGGAGGTGCTAATAAATATTTTGTTCAGCGAACACGGTTCACTCACGTCTCCAGTGAACCAGCAAATATTGTGAATGTAAAGATTGATGTTAGCTCTCCACTTCTTGTTGATAATTATTTAAGCCAAAAACATACAAATTTAGAAGTTCTGTTGCTGCTGAAGCAATTAGCTTCTACAAAAATGCCATTGAGAGCAAGACAGGTTCCACAGGAACTGAATCTCAAAGAATGCAATAAATGCATATAATATCATATTCATAAACATTGGAAGCGAGTTTAGCTTATTAAACGTTATGCATTGTTTCCCATCATTACTGCTTGGGTGCCATATAGAGGTATGGGTTGATAAGTGCAAATAATAAATATGACGAATATGCGTTCATTTGTACATTTCTGAGATTAGGCGTCGGTTGTCATTGAGTGTGAACAGGATATTCATGCATTTAAGATATTTACTACCCTGGTAATAAAATAGTTATAGCTGCACTACTCAAATCTAACATTTGTCATAGTTTAGTGCCCTTTTCTTTGGTAAAGATATCGATAAAACCAGGCTGTGTTCTTTACATATGGAAGCTAAGCCCTAGATATAAAACTATTTATTCCCTCTGGTGTGGGCTTTTATATGCAGTTTGCTGATGTTGATTCATCCATAGGAGTTGTGGATGACGACACATTCTCTGCAGCAGCAACTCGCCTCTGATATCATAACACCTTGTGTGTTTGAAACTCACGCGTGGACCAGCAGACACCTGTGGGCTGCTTCAAGTGAATGCCTCAAGCAAATATAAGCATAACGTTGCGGCTTGTAGCAAAGATCAGCCGAAGAAAAAGTTTTTTATTCTGCTTTGGTCTTGACAGAATAATTCACAACAAAATAATTCACGAGACATTTTTCGCCTAGATCGGCATACTCAGTAATGAAAAACACTATTACCTTCAATCATCCTTAGAGATTTAATTTGCTTAGGCCTATATGCATAAAGTTCACATTTAAGAATGTCAGAATGTCACGGGGTATTGGTCACGGTTGTTTAACTGCAAATTTACAACTCATACAACATTATTTTGAACAAACATATTACATAAACACAGAACTTTCAATGTTTTAATCAATGTCTACTAGCATCGTTTAATTAGCTCAGTGAAACAAATCGGCATTTTAGAGAAATGTCTATATACAATAATTCATAGATGATCAGACAAAAGCAAAAACAATAATACCAACGACGGAAATCTACAAGTCAACTGTACATCGCTTGGTAATGAAACAAATGAGCAATAATTGTGCCACAGTATAGAAAAAGCTTCATGGTGATAGTCCATGAACAATATTGTTTATATATCTATGCTGCTGACGTGTTTTAGCCCCACATACGCGCGCAAATCATCCATCCATCTAAAATCTGAACGATCGATCTTGTTATGGGTGAAAGTCATCATTTTGTCAGACCCTTACAGTAATGTTGTATGTGCTTTCCTATTTACGGACAATATCCTCTATAGCTTTCATTACTTAGAAAGCTTGTAAAAGTTCGATGCTGCTTAACATTACATATATCATTACATGCGATGCTACCAAGCCCTAAGTACAATCCTTGACAGGAAACTCGACAACTTTGACGCCAATATCGTCTTGGGTAATGTTGATTATTGCCGTGCAACCTTACAAATCGTCGGTGTTTATCTGTGTCAGGCAGCATCACATGTCACCATATTTGCTTCTGTAGCATCTTTATATTCTGCGCTGCATTTAACTGTATATTTGCCTGACTCAGAGTGTTATAAGATGCACGTCAAACTTTGCAGCGTCTTTCTTTTGGTAATCTCAACTAGTTCGCAGTTGAGCGAATATATATGTAGTATAACGGGCTTAGTGGTCTACCCTGAGAATGTCATTCTCATGCAAAGGAAGGTTCTTGACAATGTGCATGGTATATCAAAGAAATGCATGTTCCTGCCTACAGCAAGGCAGTGCTCGTTTGACAGAAAGTTGTTCGGCTGCCCTGGATGCCATTTCAGAACACGTTTGTCTATTTCAGAGGTAAAAGGCTCAGCCCAGAACCAGCGTCCTTTATGATGTTCATCTGTTCCAGATACGATGATTCCTTTGTTATGAAACAAACGTAATAAAGAGAGAATATCATGTGTTGAACAACTCGTATAGAGTCCAGGACGAACGTGATATTAATATCCTTCTCCACAATAAGCTTCAAACTAGCGATGCCGATTTCATCACCTCTACCATGCATCCATCTAACAAATAATTTATGCTTCGTCCATAATTTGTTATTTCATGCATGGAATACTCGGGGAAACCACCACTGCAAAATTGTCATTGTGACATTGCTGATAACTGACCTATGAAAATGCTTATTAATAACGACGGACAACATGAACATAGCTAGATGTTAGGAACTCACCCCCAAAAAGCGCCCAACGAAAAGTTGCAAGCCATTGATTGATCGCTTGCAATTCAAAGACACTGGTGAAACTAGCCAGGAAGTAGCCACCTCCAATGTTAGAGCATATCTCCCGCGCTTCGTACCAGTTGGCAAATTTCATAACAAGAATAAACGAATGATTAATGCTGTGAAAAGTTGCAAACATCCCGGACTCGACGGATATATCTGGACACATTATTCATTGATCAATGTAGCAGCTGTACATGAAATGGAAAACCCTATCTGTGTCACCCGTTTGTTTATCCAATATAACAGGCCAAAAGTCGAATCAATCCATGTTTATCCACTCAGACGGAACAGCTCATTGAATACATGTTCAACAATGTCAACATGTATTATACAATACTTAAATATGACAGATATATATATATATATATATATATATATATATATATATATATATATATATATATATATATATATATATATATATATATATATATGTTTATATACTTATTTATATATTCACATATAAATATATATATATATATATATATATATATATATAGATATATATATATGTATGTATGTATATATATATATATATATATATATATATATAGATAAACATATATATATATATATATATATATAATATATATATATAAATATATATATATAAATATACATAAATATTATATATATATATATATATATATATATATATATATATATATATATATATATATATATATATATATATATATATATATATATTTATATATAAATACATAGTGTTAGCCAACTTACTTTGACGATCTGTGTACGCTTTTCTACCCAGCTTGGTGCAATGAGGGTCTGATATGAGCTCGCTGAAATACACCTCACCCAAGGGGTGCAGGCTGATGTGGCAGCACTTCGGAAGCATTATACACCGTAGAGCACATTGATGCAAATCCTTACACACTATTTTGTCCATGATAACTGGTGCAACTAATTGTCTCACGTCAGTCAAAGCAAAAGTTACATCAGGTCGTCCCATTATACGGCTGCTTGGGCGGAATCGAGATTGCGTAGTACTCCAACTCAAAAAAATGATCAGCCACAACTGGCTGAAATTCATGTTCATCCTCGTCGAGGAAAGACAGACAGTAAGCTTTTGCCACTTTTTTGTATCAAACAAGCCCTTTAAATGCTGTTATGATGTTGGCAACTTGTGTCAACGATTCCATAAATTCAATCAAAACACAATTTGCTTCAGCTTAAATTTGATTGTTTTTGTGGCATCAACTCTGCTAAGATTCACTTTAAAGAAAATACCACCGTCAAACCGGTTTTGCTTCTTCCTATATCTGTTATTCCTGTTTTGTTTCTGCGGTTGCAAGTAAGTACAGTGAATGTTTAATTCCTTGAGACAATTCTAAACAAACTTTCAACAAAAACAGCTATTTACCTCCAAAGGTGATACTGAACAAATGTTTCAGGTAAAAACTGTGTAGACTGTATGCTAACAGCTGATTGCTATTATAATAATTGGAGCAATTGCTTAGCTACTGGCCTCCTCTTGGCTATCGGAGTACGTTATCGACAATGAATACGACAAGCGTCAGTTATAAACATTACAGAGTGTTTCTCTGTTGCTATGTTACTCGACTAGCGTCTTACACTTTACTTAAACCTGTAAATTATAGAATCCTCAATTCTATTAGGCAATGCTGCCTTCCATTTGAGCGAACTTTCACGATAATTACATGAGTCGTTCAATTGTAGGTGTATCGACAGCAAACCCATGGGTTTGCTTGAATTGCCGTATGAGCGACTGGCGGCACTTCTATGTGAATATTACACGAGCTGCTTGCAGAGGGGAACTATCCCGATAGAGCGCTGTTACTTCGAACGCTGCATATATGGCATATGGAACAACGACAATGCGGCCTGCGCATACATGACTTACACAATGCCTCGATTGTATTGTAAGGCTATGCTATCTTCCTCTTGTGCGCATAATACTGGATGGAAATAATGTTAAGGTATTCATTGTGTAGCTAACGCGATTGCAACAGAACAGAAAGGTGTGCGCTGCTTCGGCATATGTATACAGTTAATCAGATCCATTCACATAAATTACGTGAGATATGGACATTACAGAAGAGCTAATGATTTGAAGGTCTCGACCGCGTCTTTGAGTTGAATTGCATGATAGAATGGTTAGTACGAATCATATATATATATATATATATATATATATATATATATATATATATATATATATATATATATATTATACATTAAACTAGAAATTGATTATAACTGTATAGTTGCGGTTATTTTAGTGCCCTGACTAACAGTTCATCATGTAGCAAGTGCTCGTGTAGACGAATGATTAATGAAAAAGAGGCACGGCGGAGCAACATACTAATGACGGGGTGTGAGGAATGAACCGACATTATTTTACCAATTTGTCATTATTTGATAGAGCATATCTTGGCACAAGGGTAAATTGGCGTAGTTTGCCGGGGACACTACACAATTACACATAGGGCGTGCTAATTAATGTGTGCAATTTCTGCAATATTTCCTGATATGGATCATGCGGCCAAGAATCATATCTGCTTTGTGGACAACCTGTTAATTACCGATGCCCCGTTTACGTAAGCTGCCTCCGGAATAGCGATCAAGACGCATAGTGGCTTCGTGTCCTATGATTCAGTCACATTGTATTGCAGAATGATTTGTTACTCTTTCGTTTTATTTCTAAAGGCTTTAGTGTATTATTCCTTCTTCAATGTTTTCGAAATAATGAATCAGGGCAATATCAAATTAGCTCGAAGAGATTAACTAATGATAATAATAATATTTACCGAAAACAATTAAATAAATATTACATTAAGCACATGTGGTTTATAATCACTGTAAATCGTGCTTAGGAATGTCTCGATTCCAATGTGGGATATATTTCGAATTGTTAGTTGAACACGTATACCAGGAACAAACTGCTTACATTTTGTGTATTTACTTCATAGTTACACTCTAGTAATAAGCCGGTAGCGGCAAAAATCATAAAACCGAAGCGAGTTATATCAATGAGATTTGCCAGACGCTACGATGTAAGCGTGACATACGATGGTATTGTAAGGCGCAAGTTTATGGAAACTTTGTGGTTTCATCAACGATCGGACTGAAGTTGCCGGCTTTGAATGGTTGTGGCATGTTAGGATCAATACGGGACTTGCAATCAGTAAATAGAGCCTTAATCAATAGAACACTAACAGTTGTGTTTTACTGTGAAATTGAAACATTAAATAAATACTTGGTTGACATGTGGTTCTATACATTTGGTATTAGAGTTACTCTACAGTCCTATGTCGGGTATATGAGATGCAACATGATAACACATTGTGCATCATATGTGTCTTCTGAACACAACATAGTGAATCACCAGGATGTTGAACACATTACTACTAAATTTGAACATACTAAGTTTGAACATGATGACAATAAATTAGAGCTGGTGGCTGGTTTTCTGGCATGGCTGTTTACATGAATCCCTGGAGGAAAGTACTGACGATCTCCATGAGTTTGGCGTATGTGCCTTACCTTTTTTCGCTTAGCGTGGCTGCACTGACAGTGATAGATGACCCTTGCTATATAGTAAGCATCGCATTTCGGACGAATAATGTTTTGGTTCGTCTACTGAAAGAATGACAACTTTATAATGAAAAATATCTATATACTGATTATAGTGCGCATTGTTTGAAGTTAAATATTAAATTGGTACAATAACCATGAAGCGCCACTTCTTATTGCATTACAGGCCTTACCGCATTAATGTTACTGTCATTGATATACTGATTCTGCTGTAAGGCTAATAGCATTTTGTTTCACATCTGTTCACATTCATTTGCTTCAACAAATTACGTCTGAATGTAGCTTCATTGACTAATGTCTCAACAACGGTGTTTGAATGTAGTAGAACATGCTAATGACATTCATTCAAAGTAGATGATGGTTTGCCAATGGTTGTGTTACAAACAAATACAGATTGTAGAGTGCGAATCGTGTTCTTTATGAATAAAAGACCCCGTGTGTCATAACACAGTACGGAATTTGTGGTCGCATATCGAATATTTGATCAACACTGCTAATCGAATGTTTGCTTGACAACATATTCCAAATCAAATAGTGAAGATGAATGTCACGACTAACCATCCTTGCTGCTAACTATTAGCTTCTTTGTCCTTGGTTATTGTCCCAATTCGTTGGCAGATGTGTTGGGTTTTGTGAAACATCACGACAAATACATCCACAAAGGACAACCAACCGGCCACATTCTACTTATTGCAAAATTTATATTCAAGACAGAGAAGACGAGCTACTGAACGCACCACACGTATCAACAGCCTGTTACATTGAGAGCATCATCCGTATGCTTTATGTATGAAAATGTAATAAGCCACACACATCATCTGCTTTGCATATTCACATACCTATAACCCTATTGGGTTACCTGTGCTAGGATCAATTCATTCCCATATTTCACAATCATCCACTGCTACATCAGCCTGGTGTACTTTTGAGTCACATGTTGAGGACGGTTATTCTGTCAACCATCAGTTATATTATATTGATTTATCACGTGCGCTTTGGAATATGCATCAACTGGTCTCATATCCCATCAACACGTAGCTTTATACTGCAAATGCTACAACAAACCAGCAATTTAGTTCGCATGTTTTTATCATTCGTAACGCCAGTCAGGAAAGTAAATTATGGAAAACTAAAACAGCGAGCAAATTACTCGTTCATTGTGTGTCCGGGTCATAGTTTACGAGGAAATGAGCAATGCTTGAGGTGGCGTTTGGTATGTTGTATTGACGTGCTTTTTAACAATGGTTTAGTGAATTATCTGTGAAAGTTTCTTTGTTGTAATGCAATTCAACTCTCGCCTCCCACTAAATCACAAAAACTGTAATCATAGAAGAAGTTAAGGGAATGGGCATGAACGGATGCATTAAATTTCTTAGGCATCGGAAAATACTGGATACTGGTGACGTGTCAAGGCAGCTGTTTAAGTCGATGCTTTTGTTTGTGCTTCTGATTATTCCTGGTTTGGGTTATCACATTTCCGATGCGAATATCCTGAGGAGGGAAATGTCAATGGACAATGGATTGCTTCGTGACCGAATCAAGTTAGAATTAACAGATTCTCTATAAAACCATGGCCACGTGTCACGCAGGTGTGCAATTATTGGTTAAAGATCAGCTGCCTTCATTTCATTAACATCATATTGGAAATATAAAGGCTGAAACTGTATCATCACATCGCTGGAACTACCGACAGTCAGGATCCTACGGCATGTGATGTTGCATCTATCGTTTCGCATTGCAGCTAAATTTCCCATAATGCATCCATTACTACTGAATAGACATAAATTTTCTTCATTTTACAAGGTAATTCTAAGTTAATTTATAGCCAAATTTCGTCATGATCAACAAGCAAACCCTGTACAAAAAGGACCTACAAGCATCCACTATGGAAGCTAGCAAAATGATATTGACTCTCTATTCGCTATAAGTAATAACATGTATAAGATGACCGAATGCATTCGGTGTATCCTATGTTTCAAATCTATGGTCGATTGTAATGTTTTATATCGCATTACATAATATTATTATAACCTGCTTCTGGTGTCAGTTACTTTGTATATCAAGTGTTGCATTGATTGTAGATAATGCAATTGTCATTTATTTCGTTTTAGTTTCCATAAGTCTGACAACATAATTCTGACAACAGAAGTTTTTATGTAAATGATCCTGGCGTGTAACATTGGTCAATTAGTGTTGATGTAATACCTTTGATTGTAAACCGCTATTCGATTGTGATAGCAATCACAATCTCACGAATTGCATAATAATAGACATTGAATCATTTCGTATTAAAAGAACTTGATCGCAGCCGGCATTCTCTTGATCAGTGGATATGTCAACAAGCAAACTTGCTACGGAGATTGCCTTGTGTGTTGTTCAGTTGGCAATTAAGGCATAGCCCGCTGCTGCTATAGCACTACAGCCTTCTAACTATGGTGTTATTAAATGATACGTCGGTTCATTTTTCTTACACAAATGTTTCGTTCTCCAATGGTCAAACAATTTTGCAGAGTAATATGGAAGATAAAGTTTTGATTAGAATAAATATAAATCCCTTTAATTATTCATGACTTGACCATTTATATAACGTCCAGAATTATATGATGTCCAGAATAATAAATGTATTTGGGGCGGCATATACGTTTGTTGGATGATAACTGCCCTTCCAATAGCTTGTCAGTGGGTCTCAGCTATATATTATGTTCGCCAAAGATCTCACATAGTACAAACATATATCATATATGTATACATAGAGGCAGTATATATTGAAGAAGGGTGGTATACTACTTATTGTGGTCGCTGCTCTACCGTTTGTTGGTAATACGTTAATGAAATGTCAGCGGCATGTCGTGTTCAAGACATAAATATACTATGACACTGCGACACTGTACATGCTTTCAGTCTGTTTTATACAGAAATGTTTCCCTAGGCTCCATGCCGCATAATACATAACAGATAATTGTTTATACAATATGTATGATGTATTGCTAGATTTGGGGTTACGCGAACGTTTAAGATGTCAACAGAAAGCCGATTATCAATCCTGTGCTATCTTTTGAGTGTTTGCTGTTCTATCGAGAGGGCAGATATATCATCGGTAATGTGCATAGTGCAGGAAACAACCCGGTAACGTTGGGATATTACTATTAAGACAGCTTTGACATCCGGCAATTCAGGAAAGGCCTTCGCCGTATGGATGCGACATATGACCAATCAAAATGTGATTAATGTAGGCTCTAGCAGATGACGCTAGCGGGCGATGTGGTGATCACAGTGCCACTGGCCGTGAACTCTTCAGGAAGATAATTTGCAAGAACCATTTGACTATTAATCTGTTGAGGTGGTTTTGCGACTGTTTAACACCTGGGTAACACAACAAAGCAATTAGTTACATGGTGATTCTAACACTGAAGAGATAATGCACATTTCATTCGAAGGATTGCCATCAGGATTGCCCTCAGGTGGTGATATCGGGCATCGAGAATCCTACAAATGGGGATCACTTACGTCAATGGCCATCTGTGATCATTTCTTTCAGGTTTGTTTCCAAGCGGAACATGTGATATTTCAAGCAAAAAAGTACGCTAGATCAGGCAACTGGAGTTAGTTAGCTTATTGTGACGCATGTAAATGGTCGACTAATCGTACCTTTCATGGAGAGGTTAATAAGCCGGGCCGTTAACAACCATAAGGTGTCAAATATATGTGTCAGCAAAGGAAAGCGCATCATGCAACGCGGACAGACACAAAAAATCACGAACATTTGAATAATATGGCTTTAGCAGGATGTACTGAAGATCAATTAACTGAAGCATCGACATGCACTATCCAACTATGACTGCTTATCATAAAGAGCTCTTAAGCATCAAGCGAAGTTTGGTGCAATATATTATAATCACACCCTCTTCAAGATATCTGACAAACAGTTTGCATACAAGCCGCGTCAGTACAAGCAGTATAAAAAATGCGGTGACATATGGATGAGACTGCAGATATTCGTCTCAATCAAGTAGTCTACCTTTATGTGGGATACTTCAAACAAAATGCGATATCACTACAGTCTATATGGGACACTTCAAACGGAATGCGATATCACTACAGTCTATATGGGACACTTCAAACAGAATGCGGTATCACTACAGTCTTTATGGGACACTTCAAAAGAAATGCGATATCACTACAGTCTATATGGGACACTGCAAACGGAATGCGGTATCACTACAGTCTTTATGGGACACAAAAGAAATGCGGTATCACTACAGTCTTTATGGGACATTTCAAACGGAATGCGACATCACTACCGTCTCAGACACTTCAATCACGACAAAAGTGTTGCATGAACAGAGAAAATGAGACCCAGTGTCCTCCTTTAGTCACGCATGGCACGGCTCGTCACAAGTCTCATGGGAAAATTGAAGCTTGCAGTTTTTTAATATCGAAACTTGTACTTACACAAATGATGAATCGACTTTATCTAAAATCTTTAACTTTTGGTATTAGAAGACATCACACCAACAATGAGAATTCTGCCAGGGTTTCTTCCTTTCACATCATTCTCAATTTAATTTCACGATTGATATCGCCCTTTGTCTGTCTATCTTTCTTCGCTCTGTCTGATAAACAGGACAGTGATGAATGGCATCCGAGAAATGTCCACTCAGGTCATGTCTTAGACAGTAAGTTACGATGTTATGACTTTGCAATACATGCCCTCGTTTTCTTTGCTTTATTTCCTTTTTAACAGTTAAAGCTTCAGGCATCGCAGTTTAGATATCTCGGAGTTTTATTGCAATTTAGTCATGAGCTGAATAGATTATTAAATCTCTCATACAGTCCGTATCATAGCTTTCATTGTAAACCACGCATATGTATGAGCCTTGAACAATGTGATTAATTTTTATCCTCCCTTTAATTTTAAATTATTTACCCTCATCAGATGTCTTGGCATGCATTATGTTTAACGAAGTGACGCTGCTTCCTTGACAATAATCAAATCGAGCATATATCTTACCTATAGCATACTGCAGGTACACCATGCACTTATCACCTTATCGTGGAATTTACGCTTTAAAAAATTAATTATCATTATTATTATAATTATTAGCATGACAGGTTAATTTTTATGCTTTTCTAGACCTTACTCCATCACTGATGCGGTCGAGAATTATAACGGAACCTCGATGTTTAAAGCCATTTGACCAGAGGTACCTGTCAATGAATAGATTAGTAAGTTATTACAGGCTAATATTGAATGGTTTGGTATTATTATCTAAAGAGGCTTCCGCAGTTTGTTCAGTCTATCCTATTCCAAATTGATATTTCCGTTAAGACAGAGGTGATACGCTGTGAAACATCTAGATGCAATAATCCAAATGCGCTCATCTTCTTGGCTACGTTTGCTTTGTGCTGGAAGTCTACCTATCATTGAGTAATCTGCGCTTGCCTTAAACAATTTATTACCCACATCCGCCTGACGTAGGTTTTTTTAGGCAAGTGCACAGTGGACCCCGGGTTATATTGTAGACAGGGCTAATCTATCATGCATCAGTTGAATTCTGTTGATTAATCACACCCGTTATAAAGACATACGGCTAGCAGCGCGTCAACACATTTCTTTATTGTAACTGTGCAATAATGTAATAGCAGTTCACAAAGCAAGATTTATATCATCAGCATTCTCAGCGCCTGTCTGAAAAGTAATTATGGATAGTAGCTGCTCGATGTTAAACGCGAGCAGACTGACCAATCGTTCTCTTCCTGTCTATTCCGGTTACAGTGGACGTTACAAAACTGCATACCCGGTTTATTGTTATATTCGATTTGCAGCCCGAAGTTATGAAGCGGTTGGACGTGCTTTGTTGTTACGTCGAGGGTAAATCAAAT
Source organism: Urechis unicinctus (assembly GCA_034190875.2). NCBI lineage: Eukaryota > Metazoa > Annelida > Polychaeta > Xenopneusta > Urechidae > Urechis > Urechis unicinctus. Next base: position 68,330,289 of record CM067343.1, on the reverse strand, counting down.
TATTTCTGAAAACCCTCTAATGTTTCTTGGCTGCAATAGGATAATGCGCAATCCTATGACAATATTCTTTTGCCTTTCACTAAACACTAGTCTGCGTCCCAGACTCCAGGGGTTTCGCTACGCTTCTCGCC
>CM067343.1:68122658-68325158 GCA_034190875.2 Urechis unicinctus | reverse complement strand
TCAATCCCATTAACCATACAAATGCCATTGGCAGAACCAAATGTGAATAGTCTCATCATTTCCGGACTAATGCAAAGGGATACGATTGCTTCCTGAAGACTGTTAATGCGTCAAAATGTAAGTGCTTAATCATTCAGTTTCAATGGACCTTATCAGCATTTATTTTACCAGCAACGCTGTTTATTCGCATCTTGATCCACTGGACCCGCAATGTAAGGATTATTCGTGCACCTAACCTCATCGATATATCCAACATGCAGCATTCATTATGACAAGCAGGATTTGTGCAACAGATGAAAGTTATGAAAATGATGCTTCACACAATATATGATGCCTTCTATGAGGTATTAATATCTGATTGCTTTACTTCAAACAGCTTGATTGTTTTCTAGTCAATCTTGTTAAATTGGAGAATAAGTATGCGCTTAGCTCCTTCAGAAATGATGTACGGTGTTCGATTAGTGACAACATCCAATGGAGCGCTTTTTATCTCAGTATTATCGGATTCATGCGCAGTGTGCATTAGTTAGGCTAACACCAGGGCATATGATACCGTGTGTTTTCTCGAGACAGACAGGAGTCTGGCCATGTCTTCCATCTGAAAACCATCGGTTATACATTATACTTATCTTTGTCGGATGTAAAAAGTAATTGGTAGTTTTGTATCATCATCAATCGGGCGTTCCACACTCCTGCAAAATAGAGCCGCTACGCCGAATCAACTATTAATCATTCCCTGCCCATTGCTATGGGAATGAATAATGTGTCAGGCGTTTAGATTTTTGGCCGTTCTGACAATAGATGACAGTCTAAACGAATCGACTGCTCATCAGCTGGAACATTCAAACTGATCACAAGTCACATCCACATGGCGTAGGTCTCTCCTTCATTCACGGATATGGAAGAGGTTTTCCCTTTCATTGTCAACCACAGATGACACAATACTCTAATCAACTCAGTTCACCCTGCGTAGCAGAGATAGACCCCCGGTGGGAATACGGTTCGCGCCTCTGTTCTCACAATTGAAATGCTGAGATAACCCAAACGGGTAAGGAAGCTCTTTGCTGATTCAGCTGGAAACCACACCGATCAGTGTCTTGTCAGCAAAACGTATAACATTTCCGAGGAATTAAGCGATGTATGCGTGTGGATGGCTTTTGCGTCAAGCACCCAACATTATTGGTGAGATAAGTTCCATTTACCCCAATTATAGGCGTAGGGGAGCTTCTATATGTCCTTGACATCAAATGATAGAAATTCCATTCGATAATATTGTCCATTGTCATCGATGATTTGTGAATTTACATATGTTCAGTCTCAGCTACTACGCTGACCATTAAGTAATTATTGTATTTTACATGAGTGACAGATGCATGTTATAGTTCTGACTGCATGCACAAAACAAAGAGTGACTGTTTTCAAACCACCCAGCTTTCAATTCAACGCATTTGTTTCTGTCCCGTTGGTAATGATGCTTGGTCTCATAAGACATCCTGTACCACGTGTCAAGCAATGACTGAATATACACTTGTCATATAAGGCATCTGAATAAATACCCCGCCAACTATTTGCAATTGCGTTTAAAATCTGATCTCAAAACCCGCAAGTTCAAACAAAACAAATAATCCGTAAACGTTTGAAAAAGTTTGCCTGTAATCCAAGGTTAATATATTGGGTGTGTTTTGAGTGGTTGTTCAGGAAAAATGAATGAGTCATTAAGCCTGGCAGAACCCGCTAATTCAGGTCGATTGGTCGATTGTTGCACATCCTGAGTTTCAACTGAATGCACCTGATTTTGGCTAATTAAATTTTTCAGCTTGACTGCCTTCTTTTCAACAGTGCCGTGATTGTCATTAAAATACTTTACTGAATGTGTTGGTCCTAAAACGCTTTCATTTGTATGACCACCGGAAACTGTTGCAGTAACTGGCATAGTCGCGACAAATGAAATAGAATAAATCACTTTACAAATAGTTTACAGCAGTTCAACAGGAAGATCCACTATTGCAAACATGTTGCGCATTGCACATATGACAGAAATTGAACACACCTGAAAGCCTGTACTTAGATACAAATTGCGAGGCATGTTTAATTACAGAAATGCTACGATTGATCGACGGAACACTAAATAACATACAGGTGAAATAACAGTATGGAATGATATGAAAATAGGGCGGTACATTATCTTCGGAAGGCGAGCAACACATAAGCTTCTCACGATGAAGGTCACTGTAAATGCGGAGCATCTCGCTTGCACAAATAATGATACGCGTGGCTTGGTCACGTTTATTACACTACTTTTTACGATGAACTTCGTTGACCACGTGGAATTACGTTCGGCTACTTGGAACCACGGTTCAAAAACTAAAATCAAATAATACATCGTCAATAGACTAATTTCACTATCAATACAACAATAACGAATTAACGATACATTCAATACACATTTATACATTCAAATCAACTCACGCTTGTGCGCTCCGTTCTCTCTGACGGTCTAACTCGAAAAGAATGCTCTACTGTCAACGATTTAAAACTACGGGCTAAAGCCTTTAAGATCAGCTAGCCAACGCCCAAGATGTTACATAAGTATTTAAAGTTATTACCGTAGAATGCTAAGCAAGTACTCAGCCATTCTAGGGCCTCCAGCTAACAGAAGATAATCACACTTTACAAACTAACTGCATTTACAGTCACGAGAACAAGTTGCTGTGACAGATGCATTTAACGTTCCGCTAATGAGCTACTACAATGGGTGTGTTAATCTCAATTGTTTCTCTCACCGTACAGAACAAGTGAGTAAGCAAGTATGCAAGTAAGTAAGCAAGTAAGCAAGTATGTAAGTAGGTAAGCAAGTAGGTATAGTGTCAAACGGCACACCAACACTCATGTGTTATATGGTGTGACATCGGAACGTGGGATTAGGTACATCATGATACAGACCAAATTCCGAGTCTTCAACTCTGAGTTTCTTGCTCTACCTCAAAATTGAACAGTAACATAGGCCATGATACAAAGAGAAAATGAAGAATGATGACCTGACCCAAATAAACAATTGAGATATATTTGCGTTTCATTTTAAGGTGGGGAGATCAAACAAAGCAACTATGCCCGCTTGGTGAGTTTCCGAGGAACGTGCCATCCTGCGTTGGTATGGAGATCTTTTCACTTTATACATAGGTAGGAATTGTTGACATTTATGCACACGCCTGTCCAATTTGAGCTCGATCTTTGTTATCGACTTCGCTAATGTATATTTTAAACTATCCTGCTTAAGAAATTCAAGATATTATTCAGGTATCATTTGTATTGTTGACAACCGGAACAATGTGGAAAGATTGCAGTCGCGATTGTGTATTGACCAGGAGCTAGTAAATATGGATTCAAATTAAGTGGTTCTTAAAAGATATGTACAATGTATACCAGGAAATTAGCTGGTATGGCCATGTGTCATTCAGGTACCAGTTGTCATCTCACAACGTCAATACGAAAGGCACTAGCTCCCCACTGTCAGTTATCATAACCAACATCAATCAAACTGTGATTGTTTACAACCCCATGGCACAAACCCTCTTCTTCTTTTTCAGACGCCCACGACTGAGGTAGCTATGATTAGTATTACCATGTTGTTGTCTGCTCTTGAAACATACCGAGAGTTGTGTCTGCGCTCGATAGAATGGCAAGCAATCAAAATATTGTATAGGATTAATAATGTTTGCTGTCATTCTGAGTAAAGAAAATTGGTCAACAAGTTATGTCTAGAGTTCGTTTAGGTCATCCGGAGAAAGATGCAACGTTGCGAAAGATTATCAGTGTCAGACACACTGATAGTACATCAAGAGTCAGATGGCGTTATGCAGTACCATTGCCTATTCATTACCTGAATAGGACCTTTTATTGACAAATAGCCGCCAATGGCAAAGCAACGACCACAGCCCCTGAAGCAATCGGCAATATATCACACTACTAAATGTATTGCCTCAATTGCAGGTAAACACGCGCCATATATGCATGCAGTATGTGTACTCATCGATGTCCATTATACATAGCAACGACCCACATACGTTATTCTCAATCGGCATGTGAATCGCAAGGTAGCAAGTTCTAAGATGGGCAATTATTATCACCCTAAGTACTCTTTAATCGTGAACCAAATATATATGTATGCTTAACACCAGCTGGTATCAACAGATTTAATTTGCATAATACATGTTGCTCTGCAGTACTGCCATCGATGCATTCCTTGCTTTATTACATAATGTATATTGTCGTTGAGTGCGACAGACCTAGGCAATAATTGTAAGCGGGTTGTGCAGTAACAAAGTAGAACGAAATACTCTGTATATTACATCGCCAATACATGGAAACTCTATGAGGCTTTACCGAAAGAATTCACGTCAACACAAATCTCTTGCTCCTTTAGCCACACATCACATCACAACATAGGCTACATACAGTAAGCTGTCAACTTACAGTTGGGTTTCAAAATTGAATGACCTTTTAGCTACCACTCAATCGCAGAAGCAATTGATTAAATAGCATTCGAGGAAATGGCAACAGAGTGGGATTATGAATAAACATAATAAGCACCTCACTATGACCCGCGTATAGAACTAAGTATGCACCACACGTAACTCAATTCTTTCAGATGGACGCACCACTGCTCAAAGGCTAGGTGTGCCCCTTTGTGATGATTAAATAGAATCAGTAGCTTAATGATATGAAACGGGTGTTTTACTAATTTTATAACATGTGCCCCTGCGCTGCAATGTCAAACGACATGTACTGTATCACAACACTGACGATTCATGTAAATGGTTTAAGACGGCTATAAGATTTGATAAATGCAGGTAGAAGAAATGTATCGTAATGATACTTCCCAAAACACCCCGTTTTCTCGTGACATGACAAGATGCATTGCATTAGTCTGAAAATGGGTGGGTATTGGGGGCAATTTGCTTGCCAATAACAGTCGTTACTTTGCGATACATAGGGTTCGTTTTGCCGATGACTTTCGTCTGCTTGGCTGCATTGCCGTACGGCTCAATACATTTCGACACAAGGTGCATGCATGGTACGCCAGTAAAACTGCAACCGATCTCTCAGTCCACGTAGCATAACGATGACAGCTTTGATTTGGCATTCAGACGGCAATGGTGTGCGCAGCTTGCTTTGCCTTATGAAGCATCACATTACTAATACCCTTCATTGTGATTGGATTGTCGTATTTATCTGGCATTCCGCACGCATTCACGTGTATAATGAATCAGACACTGAGACACATTAGCGAGCAGTCGGATGAATGTAACCAGTGCAAGATACGGGTCTCTTGATTATGGTCGATAAAGGATAAAACGTGGAAATGTGCCGCAATTTGACGACGAGCATCACCGGCAAATTAAATGTAATTTTCATAGGGCCGCCATGGTCTTGTATGAATGGAGATATTTTATCAAGACAAGTTACTATATATGTTTTGCTTACACTAACTAATTTTGTATCTGCACCTTGTGTTCCTTTATGAAGTTTCTAAATAATTTTAGGACGCAATGCATCAAACAAATATAATAGAAGTTATACAAAAGTTTTTTTGGTATATGTTGTATAGATATTAGAGAGTGTGCAATCGTATTGTGCTTGACGAGCCAAGGTAGGTCCGACTCTATTCAGCTTTTCGTTATGAGGTTTTTGCTTATTGTTGAATACATCACAACAATTAAATGGAAGTTGGACCGATGGCGTTAGGTTTTGTTAAGGTAGATGTTGTATGTGTATCACACGAACGATCGTACAATGATCATTATCTTGAGTTGTTCTTATTTCTGAAACATTATGCCATAATACGAATGCATATTAAAATATAATATGATGGCAGCCCTACATTATGCGCAGTGATGCATCTCTTCAACTGGGATCGTTAGATGATGTATTGAAAGCCGGTTGGTTATTAAGATCCTCATCAGCGGTTTCGTATTAGCGATTATATTGCAACAATTTCCGGGAATTAAATAGCGACATAACACAGTTGATTTTGCCTATCATGCTGGCTGCATTTGTTGCCTTTAGTCAGGTATTCATTTATGAGAATTGAAAACATGACAAAGAAATTGTGAATACTATTGTCTTATTGTGAGATCACTCTGGTGTATTTATTAAATTTAAATTATGTACACATATGTGTGTGCATACATATATATAGATACATTAAAACCACTGGTCTGAACAACCCTCATATAGGGATATGTCCTTGACAACTAAGATTCGGCTGTTGAAGTATTGAGAAGCACTAGCCTGGCTAATATTTATCTCCAGTATCTTTGTTTAAAGCGCTCTGCAAAACCAACATAAAAGTAAACATTGTGACAGATGTACAAGTATAAATTATTTGATCACGAATCTCCAAAGCAGATGATTCATTCACGAGAAGCACCGATGAAGACCATTATAGCAGTAGGCCGTGGAACACCATATTAAACGGTGCATTTTTTCATAGCAAAACGTCTCTGTTATGGAGGAAAAAACGATCATTTGTGATAAGTGAGTAAAATTCACACAGTCAACATTGAATTTATATTTTCGTGTTAGTTCACTGCTTGAGATAATGTGTGCGTCTGCCATGGACAAACTCAGTTAATATAGCCATCCTGGTTTCCATCCTTGAACAAAAAATGTTGCATCCAATTGGCAAATTAAATGAGTTGCAATAGTTCTAACAAGTATTCCTACCTATTGCAAGACTGAAATTACTAACCAACACATAGATTGTGAATTCACCCCCAGTGTTTTCTGCCCTTTTCGTCCATGAGATTGTTAATTCTACTCTTCTTATGGTTGTGTGTACGTAAGAGGAAGGAAGGGCCCCGACAGCTACTGTAACATATTGTCAGTATTCGGAAACAAATCATTATCATCATCATCATCATCATCATCATCATCATCATCATCATCATCATCATCATCATCATCATCATCATATCGTGGGTGTATTCTCTTTGTGTACCACTGCAAGATATAGCAAGCAACGGTTACTGGAAGAAGTAAAAATCCAGTTGCTGTGGTATCAACTTGTTTGTGCCAATATGCGTTTGTAGCCATTGCTGATCAGATTGCTTAATGCCAGTTGCATTACCTGAAGTCCCTTGCTAAGAGTAAGCTGGGTCGTTGGATCGAGATTTTGAGAAATATCGGATACAAGTAGTTAAGTCGGGAGGTGCTAATAAATATTTTGTTCAGCGAACACGGTTCACTCACGTCTCCAGTGAACCAGCAAATATTGTGAATGTAAAGATTGATGTTTGCTCTCCACTTCTTGTTGGTAATTATTTAAGCCAGAAACATACAGGCTTAGAAGTTCTGTTGCTGCTGAAGCAATTAGCTTCTACAAAAATGCTATTGAGAGCAAGACAGGTTCAACAGGGGCTGTATCTCAAAGAATGCAATAAATGCATATAATATCATATTCATAAACATTGGAAGCGTGCTTAGCTTATCAAGCGTTATGCATTGTTTCCTATCATTACTTCTTGGGTGCTTTATAGAGGTATGGGTTGATAAGTGCAAATAATGAACGTGACGAATATGCGCTAGGTTTTTACATTTCTGAGATAAGATGTCAGCTGTAACTGAGTGTGAACAGGATATTCATGCATTTGAGATGTTCACTACCCTGGTAACAAAATAGTTATAGCTGCACTACTCAAATCTAGTTCATTTATGACAAATAACATTTGTCATAGTTTAGTGCCCTTTTCTCTGGTAAAGATATTGATAAAACCAGGGGCTGTTTTCTTTACATTTGAAGCTAAGCCCTAGATATAAATTGTTTATTCCCTCTGACGTGGGCTTTGATATGTAATTAGCTGATGTTAATTCATCCATAGGAGTTTTGAATGGCGATAAAATGTTCTCTGCAACTGCAACTCGCCGCTGGTATCTTGTGTGCTTGCAACTCATTCATTGACCAGCAGACATCCGTGGGCTGCTTCAAGTGAATGCCTCAGGCAAATATAAGCATAACTTTGCGGCTTGTAGCAAAGAGCCAGAATGAAAGAGATCAGCCGAAGAAAAAGTTTTGTATTCTACGTTGATCTTGACAGAGGGGAACATCCAACGAAATAATTCACAAGACATTTTTAACCTAGATCAGCATATTCAATAATGACATACACTGTTACCTTCAATCATCCATAGAGATTAAATTGTCTTAGGCCTATATGCATTAAATTCACATTCAAGTATGTCAAAATGTCATGGGGTATTTGTCACGGCTGTTTAACTGCAAATTTACAACTCATACAACATTATTTTGAACAAACATATTACATAAATACAAGGCGTTCAGCGTTTTAATCAATGACTACTAGCAACGATTAGTTAGCTCAGAGAATGAAAATCGGCATTTTGGAGAAACGTCTATATACAGTAATTTATAGATGATTAAGCGGAAGCAAAGATATTCACACCAACAATGAATATCTATAAGTCAACTGTACATCGCTTAATAATGAAACAATTGAGCAATAATTATGCCAAGGTATAGAAAAGGCATGATGTTGATAGTCCATGAACAAGATTATGTTGATATATCTATGCTGCTGATGTGGTTTAGGGGTTATTCTTGTTTTAGCCCCACATACGCGTGCAAATCATCCATCCATCTAAAACTGACCGATCGATCTTGTAAAGGGTAAAATTATTCATTATGACAGTGTCCGTTACAATGTTGTTGTATGTGCTTAACATTACATATATCATTACATGCGATGCTACCAAGCCCTAAGTACAATCCTTGACAGGAAACTCGACAACTTTGACTCCAATATCGTCTTGGGTAATGTTGATTATTGCCGTGCAATCTTACAAATCCTCGGTGTTTATCTGTGTCCTGCAGCATCACATGTCTCCAAACATGCTTCTGTAGCATCTTTGTTGTCTGACTCAGAGTGTTATAAGATGCACGTCAAACTTTGCAGCGTCTTCCTTTTGGTAATCTCAACTAGTTCGCAGTTGAGTGAATATATATGCATTATAACGGGCTTAGTGGTCTACCCTGAGAATGTCATTCTCATGCAAAGGAAGGTTCTTGACAATGTGCATGGTATATCAAAGAAATGCATGTTCCTGCCTACCGCAAGGCAGTGTTCGTTTGAAAGAAGTTATTCGGCTGCACTGGATGCCATTTCAGAACACGTTTGTCTATTTCAGAGGTATGAGGATCAGCCAAGAACCAGCGACCTGTATGATGTTCATCTGTTCCAGATACGATGATTCCTTTGTTATGAAACAAACGTAATAAAGAGAGAATATCATGTGTTGAACAACTCGTATAGAGTCAAGGACGAACGTGATATCAATATCCTTCTCCACAATAAGCTTCAAACTAGCGATGCCGATTTCATCTCCCGTACCATGCATCCATCTAACAACTAAATCATGCTTCATCCATAATTTGTCATTACATCCATGGAATACCCAGGGAAACCACTAATGCAAAATTGTCATTGTGACATTGCTGATAACTGACCTATGGAAATGCTTATTAGTAACGACGGACAACATGAACACAGCTAGAAGTAAGGAACGCACCCCTATGAGGGTTGGTGTGGATCGTCGAGTCTCGCCAGGAGAGCTGATTTTTGATGTCATTCGGGCGCTAAAGTGTCTATGGCGTAAAGTTTTATACCTGTTTGAAGGTGAAACAACAGCGAATCGATCTATGTAAGTTTTGATACTGAATCATACATAGAATAGGAACTTGTACTTAAAATGTACCGTGCACAAGATCCATCGGAAGCCTGATTTAAAGATTTAAAGATCCATAGATCTGCTCACGACCGGATCGATACAACAAGATGTCGAGTGAATGGATTGCGTCAGATGTGACGCTGAACTCTGTTTTGACGTTCATCGTTTACAGTATGGATAATTCACCCTGTGCAAATATACGACAAGCATGTCGTGAGTTTTACTCGGTCGATGAAATTCATGAAGCGAAAGAAGCTTTATGGGCCGTAGGGAAGAGTGACATCCTTCCGCCATTCGTTAAGAGACGAGATTCCCCAACTCGAGCCGAAGTTGATGCAAATATTGACGACATTATCGGGGGACTCCAGAAACTAGACGCTTCTGATAAGATGCCCCAATTTGCTGCGAGTCCTCAAGGTTTGCATCGCATTCCTAAGGCTATCCCCGCAGAAACGTGTCCAATATCGTTATGTGAGCGAGTGTCTCATTTAGAAGATGCATTGCAAAAGTTGAAGATACACATTGAAGAGGATAAAAGTCATAGACATCAATCCTATGCATCAGTTGTGACCTCGCGTTCTCATGATGAAACACCCAAGCTGATACCGGTGATAACTATCTCGGATACTACACCGACCTCATCACCAGCACCAGCACCATCATCTACTACTGGGGCATCAACTGTAAAAGGTGCTCTAAGAACTCCCACAGCTGCTGCCACCACTAACTTGTCGTCAGCAGTACCCATATCTACAGCCAGATCTCCAGATGAAGAGTTTCAGATTGTAGAGAAGCGGAACACGCGAAAATCCGTCGAAAGGCTCGTCCGGTTACGGGAACTGGGACTTCCAGCAAACTTCGTGGCGCACCTGAGCCAAGTAGACACCTATTTGTCTACCGGATTGAAAAAGACACTAACATTAAGGATATTGAGTCTTATGTTGAAGATTTTAATATTAAGGTAAGATCAGTAGAAAAATTATCAAATGCGGAAGCAAAATTTGACAGCTTCAAAATTGAGGTAAAAATATCAGATGTTGGTCCAATGTTAGAAGAGAAATTTTGGCCATGCGGTGTATGTGTGCGAAGATTTTATCGCAGTAAGGTAGATGCATAACTGCGTTATTTGTGTTTTGTACTTTAATCTTTATATATATCATTTTTTACTATTACTGACTGCAACTTCACAATATGCACGTATAACTGTCGAGGCCACAATGAAGGCACCATAATGTACATACGCAATCTATTAGGCAAATGTGATGTTCTCTTAATCCAAGAACATTGGTTGTTAGAAATAGATCTTGCTCAGCTCGAGCATCGCATAGGTGATGTATCAGTAACAGGCATTTCTGGTATGGATGACTCTGATTTGATTAAGGGAAGACCTTATGGTGGCTGTGCGTTTATACACAAAAAGTCGTCAAAATTAACTATATCCCCGATCGATGGTGTACATAATAGAAGGTGTCACGCTTGCATTTTAACCCTGCACTCTAACAATATGTCCCACAGGATTCTAGTTATCAATTTGTATATGCCATGTGATGTTAGTCCAAAGTCAGCACCTTCCAATGAGTATGTCGAGCTGCTTGTCCACGTCAACTCAGTCATAATGTCTTGTACGGATGTCGATGGTATAATTATTGGAGGTGACCTAAACACAGACTTCGCTCGCGCCGATTCCCCTCACACTGTTACCTTGAAGACTTTTTGTCAGGAGCAATGTTTAATTCCTTGCGATTTGTTAGATAATAACTGTGTAGATTTTACCTATGAGAGTGATATGTCACATACAAGGTCAACATTGGATCATTTTATGTTGTCCGAAAGTCTGAGTTCATCGGTGTCAAAATACGAATGTCTTCATGAAGGAGATAATTTATCTGACCACAGTCCTGTACTTGCACGGCTAGATATACATGTTGCACGGGTGGTTAATGATGAGCGCCCAACCACTAATAGACCAAAATGGAGCGAATGTGATGTCAGCGATATTCATAGTTATATGCGTAAATTGAGGAAGTTATTACTTGACCTGAATATCTCAAATGATGCAATTAGTTGTACACAGATTAATTGCAATAACCATTATGAAGACATTGATCGTTACTATGAGGAAATCGTGAATGCGTGTGTCCGAGCAGCTGTTCAGTGTATTCCTGGGACTAGGAAACGTAAACATCGGCCTGGCTGGGGTGAGCAAGTCAATCAGCTGAAAGCAAAATCAATATTTTGGTGTCGACTCTGGGTGGAAAATGGGTGCCCCACCTCTGGTGTTCTTAAAGACATCCACTGTAAAGCCAAACGGGATAATAAAAGGGCGTCACGATACGTGATCAGAAATCAAAATAAGCTTTCTTTGGCCACAAGTGATGGTCGCAATTTCTGGAAAGAAATACGGAAGAAGCATTTCAAAAATAAGTCGACCGTGTCCGTAATGGATGGCGTGCACGGCGACGACGAGATATGCAATGTCTTTAAAAATAAATATGAAACACTTTACAATAATGTGTCTTATAGTAAGTCTGCAATGGATGCCCTTAATGTATCATTGAGTCATGATGTACACTCTAATTGTGCTGGTGGTACATGTGGCTCTTTGCATGCTATCGACATTTCACAAGTTAGGCAAGCAGCTTGTAAGCTTAAACGAGATAAGACAGACGGTGTTTGTGAAATAACTTCTGATCATATACTGAATGGCTGTGATGAGTTATATGCCCACCTATCAAAACTTTTTACTATGATGTTGAATCATGCACATACGCCACGTGGTATGCTAACATCTACGCTTGTTCCTATTCCTAAGAACAGAAAAAAATCATTGAATAGTAGTGATAATTATCGATCAGTAGCTCTTAGTAGTATCATAGGGAAACTGTTAGATAATGTGATTATTGACTATCAAAGTGATATATTGAAATCGGGTAGTTTACAATTTGGATTTAAACCGTCACACTCAACAACACAGTGCACTTTTGTATTAAAGGAAATCATAGATAATTATGTCAGCGAAGACTCACCATGTTATGTCATATTATTGGATGCTTCCAAAGCGTTTGATCGAGTTAATTTTATGAAATTGTTTGGTTTGTTACGAGAGCGTGGTATGTGTGCTATGACTGCTAAACTCCTTCTTAACATGTATACGCATCAAACGTTAAGAGTCAAGTGGAGCAATAGCTTCTCTGACAAGTTTAATTGTACTAATGGAGTCAAACAAGGCGCGGTTTTGTCACCTATTTTGTTTGGTGTGTATATCGATGAATTATTGTCACGACTCTCAAACAGGGGGATCGGGTGCCATGTTGGTCACCGTTATGCAGGCGCACTGAGTTATGCTGACGACGTCGCTCTCATTGCTCCTTCTTTAAATGCGGCTAAATCTATGCTTAAAACTTGCGAAGAGTTTGCCAAGGAATATAATGTTATATTTAACACATCAAAAAGCAATCTGTTGCTTTTTAATTGTCAAAAGCGCGATGTGAATCTACAACTGAACAGTGTTAGATTTAATGTAAGTGAACATGCTATCCATCTTGGATCCTATATAGGAAGAAATTCCGAACAATTGAATATTCATGCTGCATGTGGTGATGTTGTGTCGAAAATTAATATGCTCATGACAAGATTCGGTCACTGCACAGTAAATGTTCGTAATACACTATTTGACAAATATTGCACAAGTTTTTATGGATCCCCATTATGGACGCTCTCGAGTAATTCATTTAAAAGCTTATGTGTCACTTGGCGCAAATGCATCCGCCATATATGGAAATTACACCCTAGAACAAGATCAATGTATATTCCTTTTTTAGCTGGTAGATTACCTCTAAGAGAACAATTAATGTTGCGATGTATGAAATTTTTCTTAAATAGTCTTAATAGCACGAATCATCTTGTATCGGCGGTTAGCCGATTATGTGCCTTTAGTAATTCGAATGTCGCAAATAATATAAGATATATTATGAGTATCGTTAATCTAAATACTGCTACGATTTACGACCAGACCATTACTTTTAATGATATTTCAAGCAAGATTTGTAGGCAAATATAAAAATGTAAGAAATATTAGCCGATCTGTTAATCTGTAAGGCTAGAATGCGGTTACTTAACGTGAATGAGAGTGATGGCATGCTTTGTTATATATAAAAATATACCACGAGTGCGAAATAAATATATATATTATATATATATATATATAGATATATTATAGATATATATATATACTATATAGCCATTTCCATAGCATATCTCCCGCGCTTTGTACATTTATATATATATATAAACGAATGATTATGAAAAGTCGCAAACATCCCGGACTCTATATATATATCTGGATATTATTCATTGATCAATGTATAGCAGCTGTAGATGAAATATAGTGACCTGTTTGAGTTGATATATAATCAGATACTCGTTTTATATATCTATATCAGACAGTTCTCATTCCCTTTTAATCTATACATGTATATGGAATACTTAAATATGACAGTGTAGGATATAAATGTAATCTCTCTGTCTGTTAATCTCTCTAGAATGCGGTTATATCTCTGACAGTTATATCTATATATGTATATCATATATATATATCTATATATATATATCATATATATATATGGATATATACTATCTATATATCTTTATCCATATACTATCTATATATATATAGATATATATATAGATATTTATATATATATATATCGAGATATATCTAAATCTATCTCTCTCTATCTAGATATCTATCTCTCTCTATCTCCTTTCTCTAGATATCTCTCTCTCTCTATACCATATCTCTCTCTCCTTCTATATAGAGACATGTATATATATATCTCTATATATATCTATATATATCTTCTCTCTCTCTCTCTTTCTTTATCATATCTAGCTATATATTCTCTATTATATAAATCTCTTGTATATATATCTTTTTTATATATCTCTCTCTCTCTATATATATGTATGGATCTCTATATCTATATCTATATATTGATCTCTATCTCTCTCTATATCTCTATCTCTATATATATCTCTCTATATCTCTCTATATATCTATATATATATATATCTCTATATCTCTCCTATTCGCCAACTTACTTGGACGATCGCTGTACGTTTTTCTCTACCCAGCTTTGTACAGTGAGGGTCAGATATGAGCTCGCTGAAATACACCTCAACCAAGGGGTATAGGCTGATGTGGCAGCACTTTGGAAGCTTTAAACGTCGTACAGCACATTGAGGAAAATCCTTACACACTATTTTGTCAATGTTAACTGGTGCAACTAATAGTCTTATGTCAATTAAAGCAAAGGTTACTTCAGGTCGTCCAATGAAAGTGCTGCTGGGATGGAATTGAGATTGCGAAATACTCCAACTCAAAAAAATGATCAGCCACAACTGGCTGAAATTCATGTTCATCCTCGTCTTGGAAACACAGGCACAAAAATATTGCAGCTTTTGGGTCCCGATCTAGCCCTTAAAATGCGGTAATGATGTTTAAGCTATGTTGGCAACCGAACACAAAAGTCAACGATTCAATAAATACGATGTTAATTATTCCTCATTTTTTTTAACTACTGTTAGTACAGTGAATGTATAATTCATTGAGACAATCATAACCATGTTTTTAAATTCTCGATATCATTTCATAAATTAATACCGTTCAAACTTTCAACAAAAGCCACTATTTACCTCCAAGGCCAATACAGGACAACTGTTTCAGGTAAAAACAATGTAGACTATACATAAACATCTGATCGCTGATATAATAATTGAGGCAATTCCTGAGCTACTGGCCGCATCCTGGTATTTGGAGAACGTTATCACAATCAATACGGGAAGTTCAAGTTATAACAACTACAGAGTGTTATCACTGTTGCTATGTTTCTCGTCTAGCCTCATAGACTTTATTTAAACCTGTGAATTATGGAATCCTCAATTCTATTTAGCAATGCTGCGTACCATTTGAACGAATTCTCAAGATAATTAAACGCGTCATTAAATGGTAGGTGTAACTTAACAACAACGAGCCCTTAGGTCTCCTTTAAGTGCCATGTGAACGAATGGCGGCACATTTATGTGAATACTATACGAGCTGCTTGCAGAGGGGAACTGTCCCAATAGAGCGCTGTTACTTCAAACGCTGCAAATATGACACATGGAACTACGCCAATGCGGCATGCGCATACATGACACACACAATGCCTCGATTGTATTGCATGGCTATGCTATCTTCCTCATGGAAGCAAAATACTGGATGGAAATAATGTTATTCACGGTGTAGCTAACGCGATTGCAACAAAATATAACGTTGTGCGCAGCTGCGACATATATATAAAGTAACTCAGATCCATTCGAATAAATTAGGTGTGACACGGACATAACAAAATTACAGAAGATCTATAGATGAGATGTTGGAAGGTCTCGAACGCGTCTTTGTGTTTCAATTGCATGATAGAATGGTTAGTACTATCTTTATATATACATATATATATATATATATATATATATATATATATATATATATATATATATATATATATATATATATATATATATATATATATATATATATATATATATATATATATATATATATATATATATATATATATATATATATATGTAGATTACAATAGCTGATATGCAGGGCAACACTTTTTTCGTACAACCATTATTTACCATAACCAGCGAAGCCGATGAAGCATCTAGTTAACTTTACAATTATTATACTCATATTAAGATATTTCCGCAACAAAAACAACGCAAACTATTGTGTAATTGAGGCTTGAAATCTTGATCATGTAATTACTTCCCTACCCTGTCGTCAGTCGCGCCAGTCTTATCCAGCATATGTTATACGTAAGGACAAATGTGTTTTTTGGGAGCATAACAAATGATAGTATAAATATGGTCATTAATGATGACACTGTAACAGACATATTTTTATAACTTAACTTGCAACCTCATCTGGCCTTATATTCTGGTATGTCATACGGAGCCACAAATGATTGCTATTTGCGGTTTGGCAAATTTGCGGTTGATGTTTGTTATATCCTCCAATTCAAAAACGGAGATCAACCAGTCATCTGATCTGGATGAACGATTCAGTTTGGTGATGCCGTTTAATATTAATAAATATTGGTCAAGAACAACACATTTATCGAAATATTTTGCCGAACATTAAAAGCACCAAAAACTGTCATGCAGTAAGCAACCTGAACGAATCATACAGTTCTGTGACTGGTTGTTTACATATTATTAAAGATACGTCAGACACTTTCTTGCTGTCGACGGTCATTAATACCCAAGCAGCAGGTGATGGTGTTTACCTTTGCTTTTGATCGGTTGGGACGATCATAATACCTAGTCATTGTCGAGTAATGATAAATCGACCATTGCATTGTAAATGATGAACGCCCTACAGATTAAATATACCCATTAAACAACCCCATTAATATACATTAGGATGACATCCCATCATTACGTTCGGTGATCCGTCTCCTCTACGGCAATCATCAGGTGTGATACTGACAGCCAGTCCGTCTAACGGTGGTTCATCAGCGCATAATAGCAGTTTCTGAAAAGCCGTAATCACCCATAAGTAGCAGTTATTGAACAAATAATCCAGTGGAAAATATTATATTATGGGATATATATCGAATTGGTAGTGAACCATGTATGCCAGGTAAAGTCACAAATTATCTGATCGAAATTGCTTACGTTTTGTGTATTAACTTCATAGTTTTACACTAGTTGTGAGTCGGTAGCAGCAAATATCATAAAACCGACACGAGTTATATCAACGAGATTATTTGCCAGACGCTACGTTGTAAGCGTGACAGATGGTATTGCAGGGTTCAAGATTCCGCGCACTTGTTGTGGTGTCATCCACGATCGGACGTAAGTTGCTGCTGACGTATATTCTAAGCGATGCATCTGGATATATGGTACGTTACAAAGATCAATTATTTATATCTATTATTTTCTTTTATAGGTCATGTTTTCAAAAGATACCGGCTTTGGATGGTTGTGGCATGTTAGAATCAATACGTGACTTGCAATCAGTAAATATTGCCTTAATTAATAGAATACTAACAGTTGTGTTTTTCTGCGAGATTGGAACATTAAATAAATACTTGGTCGACATGTGGTTCTATACATTTAGTAATATCCTACCGCACTATTGACGAATATAAAAAGGCTGGAATGGGAATGCCGGGTCTACGAGAAGCAACATGATAACACATTATCAATCATGTGTCTCTTCTGAACACAACATAGTGCATCACCAGAATGTTGAACACATACCTAAGAATGGGGGGTTCGCATAATCTATTTTCGCTCAGCGTGGCCGCTCTGACAATGATAGAAGACCCCTGCTGTATTATAAGCATCGCATTCCGGACAAACAATTTTGGTCCATCTACTGGAAGAATTATATCGCTATAGTGTCGAATATCTATGGCAAAAATAATCTTTCTCATACTGATTATTTGGGAGTTCGCGTAGTCGCGCACGCCGCCCTGGTGAGCTTTTTAGAACTAACTTCTGCTGACTTTCGGTTTCTGCTTCGTCTTCACCTGACTGTGTTGTTATGGAAATCTTTGGATGGCACACGTTAGAAAAAGTGAAATAATAACAGGATCTGGACGGATTCTGTGGATTTATGTGCGCGTGGTTGTTTATTATTGTTCATAAAGCATCAGGACGGAATAATTTCGTGGCGATTCACCATCTTTTGTGGTGAAAAGCTTGGAAAGGAATGCCTGCCAGACTCAAATCTGTGCCTGTGGTGGTATCTCTACCCACTCTGGAGGTATATTTTTCTTTTCAATCCTGGCATTATGTTGGACATTGTGAAACATAGTAGACAAAATTAGTTGTCTCTAACGCCACTGGCCAATTACATTAAGTAAGCAATATTGTGGACAAGTGTTTATAGAATGTACAAACTATATACAGCCGGATACATAAATGGTAACGTGTATTATTGGTAATGCATCATATGTGATATTTATTGTATTGACTATAGTAGCTTCCAGTTTATAAATTATTTCTTTTATTTATTTCAGAGTGCCGACGATGAACGTCTGCTCAATGCCAAGCAGCTCAACATTGCACTCAAGCAGCATGATCAGTGTCCTAAAGGGAATAGACAACACAAAGTCTCAGTTCTCTGCAGTGCATTGGGCGTTAGCCTTTAGCACCAGTCTAGGCTCATTCCAGACTATTCATACATCTGTGAGTAGCACCACTCAAGGGTGGACCAAGGATATCAGGAAATCTCCATGTATTTCACTCTTAGATGTTACAAACTACCTTCTTCATGCACATGACAAAATCACTCACACTCAATCCGGTGATATAGAGGAGTTCAACAGCAATAATGTGAGGCTGAATAACAAGTGTATGGGACACATTCAAGTTGCAAGTATCATTCAGGATAATCAGGAAGCTAGTGTTATGTGTGAATGCCACTGTGGATGTGGTGTGTTGTATCACTGGAGGTGCTAAAATTTTAAAAGCATTGAATTGGAGGAGGGCGAAGAGTTGCCAGAGTGGTATTGTCCAAAGTGTGTGAGGGCATGTCACATATGCTGCTGAACCAATGTTCTTGTGTGACAAATTTATTGAAATGTTTTGAAGTGATGAGATTGTTATCAAAATGTATTTTAGATGAATGAATAGTTTCATGACACAGGTTAATGCACTAAACATGTATAAATAGTGTGCTGTAAGATTGTCATGTTTTAGTACCTCTGTCAGAATAAAATTTGAGTTAAATTATATAGGCTTGCATAACCTATCACATTTTGTCAGCTTATCTGATGTTGGTTACAAAGCACTTTAAAGTTATTATATTGTATAAATTAAAGATTTTATGGTATAAATGTAATACACAAACTACAGCTGGGCATGTAAAAAAAACTTATTTGCAAAATACAGCAAGACCTGCATGAAATAATGATAACAACAACATGAATATAGATATTTTTAAAGAATAATTGAAAAGGACAGAATACTATACCCTGTACTCCAAAACAAAATCATGTAATGCCAATTGGCAGCTAATATGGATATATACACATCTTAAGAAATCAAGAAATTACTTAATTGCCCGCATAGCACACTCAACATGGATACGAGCCAGAGATCTTTTCTGAATACTGTTCTGCAGTAAATTGGCCTGTTAATTTGTTTTTAAATGGGGGAGTGAGCAGTTTGACTCCTGGAGGCCAATCTCCTGCAATGGTGAAACCCCTGTATACCATTACTTACTCTCATTCGATGCTGCTCCAAGTCTTTCTCCAATGTGGGATGCTGAGAAAGGAATAAAACTTGCATTCCGCTGACGAACTCTTGCCGGCGCAACCCACAGCATAGCAGTGGTTACCAGCTGACTTGAATCCCAAAGACTTAACAAATATACACTTGATTCACGTTACGCTTCCATATTGACGAGGTATTTCGATCTTGGCCAACACAATGTAACGCACAATTTCTACTCAAGATCGTTCGTTTAACCTTTCACCTAAAGTCGCATTGCGCACCGAGCGGATCAGTCAGAAAGCAGACAGCCTGACAGCTGGGTTGTGAGATCTAGTGCGTCAAACCGGAAGTCAACAGAAGTTAGTTCCAAAAAGCTCACCGGGGCGGCGCGCGCGACTACGCGAACAACCGAATATAGTGCATTGCATGAAGTAAATATCAAACTTCTATTACATTACAGGCATTACCGCATTAATATGGATGTCATTGATAGACTGATTCTGCTGTAAGGCTAACAATATTTTGTTTCACATCTGTTCACAATTATTTGCTTCAACAAATTCCGTCTGAACCAAGCATCATTGACCAATGTCTCAGCAACGGTGTTTGAAGGTAGTAGATCATGCTAAGGATATTTATTCAAAATAGATGATTGTTTGTGAATGGTTGTGTTACAAACAAATGTAGATTGTAGAGTGCGAATCGCGTTCTTTATGGGAAAAGCACCCCGTGTGTCATGACGCAGCACGGCTTCTTCCATTTTGGTCGCATATCGAATGTTTGATCAACACTGCCAATGCAAGAGTTCGATGTGTTAATCGAGTGTTTACTTAACAACATTATCCCAATCAAATAGTGAAGATGAATGTCATCGTTGCTGTTAACTAATAGCTTCATAGCTTCTTTGTCCTTGGTTATTGTCCCAATTCGTTGGCAGCTGTGTTAGTATTGCTGTGGTAACGTCACGACAAATATTCACAAAGGACAACCAACCGGCCATATTTTGATATTCAAGACCAGCTACTGAACACACCGCTACATAGCCTGCTACATAGACAGCATTAGCCGTATGCATAATGTATGAAGATGTAATAAGCCACACGCATCATCTGCTTTGCATATTAACATACCTTTAACCTGGTAATGTTCGTCCATGTAGCCTCTATCTTTTGGGTTACATGTGCTAGGATCAATTCATTCCCAGATTTCACAATCATTCACTGCTACATCAGCCTGGTGTACCTTTCAGTTACATGATGAGGACGGTTATTCTGTTCATCATCAGTTACATTATATTGATTTATCACGTGCGTTCTTTGGAATATGCATCAACTGGTCTCATATCCCATCAACACGTCGCTTTATACTACAAATACTATAACAAACCAGCTATTTAGTCCGTATTTCATTCGTAACGCTAGTCAGGAAAGGAAATTATGGAAAACTAAAAAAGCCAACAGATTACTCGTTCACTGTGTGTCCGGGTGACAGTTTATGAGGAAGTGAGCAATGCTTGAGGTGGCGTTTGTTATGTTTCGTTGAAGTGCATGTCTGGAAACTTAGAAAAGTGGAGCGCAATTTGTTGTTACTTAATGGTAAAAGTGAATCTATGGAAGTTTCTTTGTTGTAATGGAATTACGTACAATCCCACTGTCGCCTCCCACTGAATCACAAAAACTGTAATCAGAGAGGAAGTTTATGAAATGGGCACGAATGGAGGCATTATATTTCTTCTGGCATCGTAAAAAACTGGATATTGGTGACGTGTCAAGGCAGCTGCTTCCGTCGATGTTTTTGTTTGTGCTTCTGATTATTCCAGGCTTGGGTATGCTAATATCCTGAGGAGGGAAATGTCAATAGACAATGGATTGCGTCGTGACAAAATCAAGTTAGAGGTAACAGATTCTCTATAACACCATGGCCACTTATCACGGTGTGCTATTATTGTTTGAAGGTCAGCAGACTTCATTTCATTAACATCATATTGGAAATATAAAGGCTAAACTGTATCATCGCATCGCAGGACACTACCGACAGTCAGGAACCTACGGCATGTGATGTTGCATCTATCGTTTCGCGTTGCAGCTGAATTTCCCATAATGCATCCATTACTACTGAATATACATCATTTTTGTTAATTGAGTTAATTATACAAGGTTATTTATAGCCAATTTGGTCATGATCCACAAACCATCCCTGTACCAAACAAAACCGACAAGCGTCCATTATGGGAGCTAGCAAAATGATATTGACTCTATTCGCTAAAAGTAATAACGTACATAAGTTGAACGAATGTATTGGGTGTGCTCTGTCTCAAGTCTATGATCGATTACAATGTCTTAGATCGCATTACATAATATTATTATAACCTGTCTTTAATATAAGTTACTTTCCATATAAGGCGTTGCATTGATTGTAGATAATGCAATTGTCATTTATTTCTTTTTGGTTTCCATAAGTCTGACAACATAATTCTGACAGCAGACGTTTTTATGTAAATGTTTCTAGCGTCTAATATTGGTCAATTAGTGTTGATATTATACCTGTGATTGTAAACCGCTATTCGATTGTGATAGCAATTATCTCACGAATTGCATAATAATTTACATTGAATCATTTCGTATTAAAAGAATTTGATCGCCGCAGGCATTCACTTAATCAGTGGATATGTCAACAAGCAAACTCGACACGGAGATTGCCCCGTGTGTTGTTCTGTTGGCAATTAAGGCATAGCCTGCTGCTGTTATAGTACGACAGCCTTCTATCTATGTTGTTATGAAATAATATGTCGGTTCATATTTCTTACACGAATGTTTCGTTCTCCAATGGTCAAACAATTTTGCAGAGTAATATGGAAGATGAAGTCTTGGAAACGTTTTGATTAGAATACAAATTAAAACCTTTAATTATTCATGACTTGACCAATTGCATAATGTCCAGAATTAAATAATGTTCAGAATATGAAATGTATTTTGGGCGGCATGTACGTTTGTTGGATGATAACTGCCCTTCCAATAGCTTGTCAGTGGGTCGCAGCTTTATATTATGCTCGCCAAAGATCACACATAGTACAAACATATATGATCTATGTATACATAGAGGCAGTATATATTGAAAAAGGGTGGTATACTACTTTTTGTGGTCGCTGCTATACCGTTTGTTAGTAATGCTTTAATGAAATGTCAACGTCATGTCGTGTTCAAGTTATGTATATACTATGGCACTGCGAAACTGTACATGCCTTCAGTCTGTTAAATACTGAAATGTTTCCCTAGGTTTTATGCTTATACAATAAGCATGGTGTATCACTAGACTTGGAGTTGCGCGAACGTTTAGGATGTCAACAGAAATCCGATTATTAATCCTGTGCTATTTTTTGAGGGTTTGCTGTTCTATCGAGAGGGCAGATAAATCATCCGTAATGTTCAAAGTGCAGTTAACAACCCGGTAACGTTGGAATATTACTAATCAGACAGCTGCCTTTGACATCCGGCAATTTAGGAAAGGCATTCGCCTTATGGATGCGACATACGACCAATCAAAATAGCAGATGACGCTAGCGGGCGATATTGTGATCACAGTGCCATTGGCCGTGAACTCTTCTGGAAAATAATTTGCAAGAACCAGTTGACTGTTAATCAGTTGTGGTGGTTTTGCGGCTGTTTAACACCCGGGTAATACGACAAAGCAATTAGTTACATGGTGATTCCCACACTGAAGAGATAATGCACATTTCATTCGATACATTTTACCTCTCAGACAGTTGACAATAAGTGATTTGTGTCTGTCACGTCAAAGCAACATATGGTACAACTCTACAAATGCACATAATATAGTATTAATTCGATCATGTTGATGGCAGAGTTTACAAAAACAAGCGATGCATTTGATCCATGGCTGATCTAATGTTGAACAGTAGCTCCTCCTACACGCCATATCCCGCCCACGTGGAATAACGATGGTAACTGCGTTTTAGAGTCAGGCTAACATGCTGCGAATAACTCAATTTTGTCCTAACGGAGCTGTAAAATTGTAAAATTTGTTTGTCGTCATAAAGCGTAAAATCTCTGACATTATTAACTGTGACTGCATTGTCCAATCTATCTGACATTCCGCACGCGTCCACACACATAATGGATCAGACAAACTTGCAATAACACAATCTTCATAATAAGCGAGCGATTTGTCAAATGCGTTTCTAAATAAACCAACAGCTTTGTGCATCAAATTACAAATCCACCTAATGAGTTACCCGAGTGATTTGATCCGAATGTGTTGAAACTGTTAGTTCTGATCCACGATTTACACTACAATGGCAGTTCGAAGGATTGCCATCAGGTGGTGATATCAGGCATCGAGAATCCTACAAGTGGGCTTCACTTACGTCAATGACAATCGGTGATCATTTCTTTCAGGTTTGTTTCCAAGCGGAACATGTGATATTTTAAGCAACAAAGTACGCTAGATCAGTCAACTGGAGTTAGTTCGCTTATTGTGACGCATGAAGATGGTCGACTAATCGTACCTTTCATGGAGAGGTTAATAAGCCGGGCCGTTAACAACCTTAAGGTGTCAAATATATATGTCAGCCAAGGAAAGCGCATGTCCAAAAGGAAATCGCGAACATTAAAATAATACGGTTTTAGCAGGATATACTGAAGATCAATTAACTTAAGCATCGAATCACACACCCTCTGTCAGCAAGCGCATCATCACGAACATTAAAATAATACGGTTTTAGCAGGATATACTGAAGATCAATTAACTTAAGCATCGACATGCACTCTCCAACTATGACTGCTTATCATAAAGAGCTCTTAAGCATCAAGCGAAGTTTGGTGCAATATATTATAATACACCCTCTTCAAGATATCTGACAAACAGTTTGCATACAAGTCGCGTCAGTACAAGCAGTATAAAAAATGCGGTGACATATGGATGAGACTGCAGATATTCGTCTCAATCAAGTAATCTACCTTTATGTGGGATACTTCAAACGGAATGCGATATCACTACAGTCTATATGGGACACTTGTTGTTTAATATCATCAATTGGGCGTTCCAGTTTATGCAACTGTTTATAACTAGAGCCGCTATATCCAACGAATTATCAATCGTTTCCCGTCTATTACTATTAGAATGAAAAATGAATCGTGGTGTTAGAAGCATCTGCTTCAAAAGAACCTCTCTGGAGCAAAAACCAACTCATTAACCGTTATTTGTTGCATTCTATTGTATGCATTATATATCAAGAAAGAAAATGTTCAAATATTGCAATGCGAGCTAAGCTCAACAGCTCATATCGCGGTGTTAGACATTCGATTGCAACTGTACCAGAAAAATCACGCTGTTGCGAAAACTAACTCGGTGACGCCAACGTTTTTGATTCCATTGTACCATTACCACATAAATCAAGAAAATGGTAATATTTTACGCATTTTTTACTGTAAATTATTTTTTACCTTGTAGTATGAATTTTTTTTAACCGCTTGTGTGATAAACATATTGCCTTGCAGATCTGAAAATAATCTGTACATACATATCATGAAAGTACAGAGAATCAATCACAACAGTAGCTCCTTCCTCACACAATCCATTACCGGAAATCAATTACCAATGAGTACTTCATTCTGCTTTTAGTCTAAATGATAGAAGATACATTAGAGGCTTTCACTGACCTCATTGTTGATTTAACTCGGGGCTGATTGATTGATCATCACTTAAGCTTCTGGGTTATTCCTGATGCAAAGAGTGAAAGCAGACGCTGTCGCAAACCGCGGAGCGTCATTACGGCTAAAACAACAATCTGTCAGGAGTGCTGCCCCTCAGACTGAAATACGAGTGCCGAAACTACATATGTGAAGGTATTGAACGCCGCACGCTCTGGGCGAAAATAATACAAGATTCGTAACAGTCAACATAGATTGGGGACCCACATGTCTAAAGGGTCATCTATCACTGTTAGTGTTGCTAGGCTGAGCGGAATCAAGCCGTATAAACCTTATTGCTATCTATTATCCTTGTGCGTTATGTGTACTATCCACAGCCACCAACCCTCCATTTTCTGCATGATGCTTAACTTGTATGTATTAATTGTATATACAACTGATTTTAAGTGTTGTGTCAGATGAGATACGTGATATATACCTAGGCTTGCTTCACTACACCAATGTTGAGCACATAAAACCATGTTCAACCACTGTCTCTATAAATTGAGTTGAGCCGTTTGCAAATATTTAAACTTCATCAAAATGACAATTTCATTGCATGTGTCATGGAGTGTTCTATCTGTAAACCCAACGTCACATTGTTCACTAAGGGAAGGTAAAACTGACGTTTTGATCAGCAACTCCCGTACATTAAATAGGTATTCAATTTGCAAACGTCAGAAAAACTGGCAATCATTATGCCTTATTATCATTAGTCACCAAAGTGGTCGACATTAGAAGATGTGTATGTTTTACCTGATGTCTACAAGCGTTTTACTTCTCAATGCTCATTGTGGGCAATCGCCTTTATCATTAGATACAAACTGTATCTAAGTGGAAGAAGTTAAATCCACGTCAGAACAACCGATGTTATAGGTACACTTAACAATGACTTGGTGCTTCTTTATTGACGATGATACTGATGTCATGGGCTTTTTCTCCAATCATCGTTTTGTAGGCACAAGCCGAACAACATGCTGGCTGAAACTTTCAGTTATCACTAAGCGATTAAGAGATTAGCTTATCCAACCTATATGCATTTGACCAGATACATGGCATATTCTTTGATGGTGTTTTGTTGCAAGTGTGTTATCGCGTTGAAAGGTATTTTACTTCCAATCAAGTTTTATTCACACAAACGAGTCTGCTTTGATGAGTACATTAAAGTGATTGACGCTATGCTAATAATATGGACGACACCATACATGGCATTATGAGTTCAATCCATTGTGAAGACAAAGCATATACTAATCGTTCAATGATTTTAAAAAGGTTGCATATTTAGTCTGGAGAATCAATTTTCATGATCAATTTAACAAATTAAATGCTGTCGAATAACTCTATTATGTGGAGCTGGTTTCTGTCCGGTACTCTATCATAGATATTTGTTTCAAATCGCACAATGAACGCAGTAGATATGAAAAGTAAGATAACTCTATGGGCGTGGGTGTGGAATATATAGGTGCCATCTTCGTTATACAACATGAAAATTAACACAAGAACTGTAATTATTGTTGTCAAATGTCATGGCATTCTGCGAGCTAGTTGTTGCGCTAGTGTGACATCACTTTAGGGCAAACCTTTTGCAGCATTAGAGGTATGTTATATACGTTGCAGCCACTAAGTGACACAAACATATTGCCTGCAAAGTTTCACAATCCAACTTTATTAAGCTTCTTATATGTCCTTGACATCAAATGAACGAAATTCCATGAGATGATATCGTCCATTGTCATCGATGATTTATGAATTTACATATGTCTCAGCTACTACGCTGACCAATAAGTATGATTTATTATATATTATATGAGCGACTTGAGTAACAGATTTATGTTGTAGTTCTGACTGCATCCGCAAAACAAAGGAAGCTGTTTTCAAACCACCCCTTTTCAATGCAATGCGTTGCCGTTGGTAATGATGCTTGGTCTCATAAGACATCCTGTACCACGTGTCAGACAATGACTAATAATGCACTTGACGACGAAGGAGGAAAGTAAACACTGCATCTCACATAAGGCATCTGAATAAATACCCCGCCAACCATTTGCATTTGCGTCTGTATTTGATCTCTCTAATATCCGCAAGATCAAACAAAATCGATGATTCGTTAAAGGTTCGCCTGTAACCTAAGGTAAAAATATTCTGTGTGTTTTAAGGGTAGGTGAATGAGAAGCACAGAATGAGTCATTTAGACTGACAGTACCCACTAATTAAGGTCGATCGGTAGGTTGTTGCCTTTCCTGAGTTTCGACTGAATGCACCTTATTTTGGTTAATTCAATTTGTCTGCTTGATTGCCTTCATTCAATATAACCGTGCCTGTCATTAAAAACCCGGATTGAATTTGTTGGTCCTAAAACGCTTTCATTTGTATGACCACCGGAAACTGTTGCAGTAACTGGCTTAGTCGCGGCAGATGAAATAGTATAGATCACTTATAGCTCACAACAGTTCAACCGGACAACTCTCGCTATATTGCTAGTCTGTCTCATTAGGAACTGGCTATAACCATGAGCAGGGTTCTGTGGAACTGTTTCCAATCTTAGCTTTTACGATGCCAGATGCGATCAATCGAAATGAAATAGCTTACTTATTTGTATTATCTGTCTGATAGAAATTGAACGCACCTGAAAGTCTGTACTTTGATACAAATTGCAAAGACATGTTATGTAGCAAAATTGCTTCGATTAATCGACGGAACACTAAATTACATACAGGTGAAATAACAGCACGGAATGTTATGAAAATAGGACGGTACATTTACTTGTAAGGCGAGCAACAAATAGGCTTCCCACGCGGAAGGTCACGAATTGACATAGAGCTTGGCTGATGAAGCAACACTAGGGACGGATTGATCCGAAGCTATTAACAAGATGCGGGGTCAAATGCATAAAACGTTTCGCTAATGGGCTACAACAACGGGTGTGTCAATCTCAATTGTTTCTCTCAAAGTACAGAACAAGTGAGTAAGCAAGTAAGTAAGCAAGAAAGTAAGTAAGTAGGTAAGTAAGTAAGTATAGTGTCTAACGACACTCCAACACATAACTGTGTTATATTGCGCCTACAAAGGTAAATAAATAAGAATGACCTAATTAAGCAGTCACATTATAGTATAGGTGGGGGGAAAGAAGACGAAAGTGATAAAAATGCAAAGATTACTCTAGGGCAAGTCACCACTAGCCGATCGACTGGACCAGGCCATTCCAGCCTCTCATCAGAGCGAAATACGGGCCAGAGTAGTGTGTTGTAGGTATAACCCTTGCAAAGACCGCTCAATTCAACAACCCATCGCCCATCGACACGAATCGCAACCCACGGCCAAAAGGTTGCCCCCCATAAAACTCTATGGTACTCGATACAAACTCCAATCACGGCGAGTACAGGACCGCAAAAGTATGCCACCAAGAGTAATACAGTATAAACTAGCAGACAAGAGGACCACAGCTTGTCAATTAGTGTGAAAAATATGTATTTATATATGAAAATATAGATAGATATTTAGATATAAATATATATTTATAAATATATATATTTATACATATAAATATATAAACATGTATATATCAATATATATATATATATATACAAACATATATATATATATATATATATATATATATATATATATATATATATATATATATTAATACCCACATATATGCATCACATATAAATACAGACTTCTATATAAATATATATGTAAATGTATATATTTTGCTTATATGTCTGCATGCTTATATAAAATATATATATATATATATATATATATATATATATATATATATATAGATATATATATATATATATACATATATAGATAGATATATATATAGATATATATATAATATAGATATATATATATATATATATATATATATATATATATATATATACTATATATATATATATATATATATATATATATATATCTCTATATATATATTTACATAACGTTTTATGCTGAATGTCATAGCACATTAGGTTTAATAGGTCGTCAGCGGTCGTTACAACCGCTACACTCTGAGACTTACATATCCGCCATGCTGTGGCTTTGGTGTTAACTAGGCTTCCACCAACTCAATGGTCAATATACATGATATCTTTGAACTTAATAGATTACAACATATTTCGATTGTTTGCATTAAAACATAATAAGTTTGGGAAAATATGTTCAGTAAAAGAGGGTTTATACTTTATTTGTAAAATCTATGGTTTAATTTCTCTCGTTATATACCAACACAAATACGATGAACTGGTGCATAAATACGATAAGAAAGAGCCTCTGCAGCCGCCCCGTGTCCTGGTCAGGATTACCGCGCGATTAAGACCCCTAGACGCAGCAGTGGCATCGCAGCGTCTTTATTCGCTTCATCAGAGACGTCTGAATCAATCATTTATGGTTCGAATCGATAAGAAAAAAATTGCCCTGCCGAAGGAACGATGGTCTGCAAATGATATGTGCCATTGCATGTCTCTTCGTCGGTCTCCAGAAGTTGTGAAATAGCGAAACTAACAGCAGCTATTTTGCGAGAATCGCAATGCAGATCGCGCTTCGCAATCAAAACGTTGACGGGTCTGACGTAGTCAAGGTCCCCTAGCCTGATGGCTGCGGGCGCTGTTTACATGTTACTGATATTCAATAGTCTCGCCTTCAGTCTAGGGGACCATAGTAGATTGAACTGGACGGGCATCCCAGATTTGGGATGCTCCAATCACAAGCCGTGTCTCTCGGTCACTCTCGGTACTATTGAGTCGTTGTCTCTCATTGGTCTATTCTACAAGTTCCGAAGAACCGGCCGAGTGATTTTTATGAGCCGGGCACACATTCTACAACACTCCGATTTGTTGTTTCACGCTGAGTGGCACCGTTTATCACACAGTCGACGAGGAAGCAGACACACAGCTGGTTCTTTTTAACTGACTATCACGTAAACATACTATCGTGCAGCTACGCGATAAAAGCGCTGGTTGTAGTTCCAATTTGAACTTTTGAGACGCCGATAGTTCCAGAAGACCTTCAATGTGTTCTCATTGGATGCAGACCACTACAATGTCCATGACGTCACATGGAACCGAAGGGTGCGTATCACAAGCCAGTTTCATGAGCCAGGCGCAAT
The DNA here is from genome assembly GCA_034190875.2 of Urechis unicinctus. Taxonomy (NCBI): domain Eukaryota; kingdom Metazoa; phylum Annelida; class Polychaeta; order Xenopneusta; family Urechidae; genus Urechis; species Urechis unicinctus. The sequence goes on along the minus strand of CM067343.1, from coordinate 68,294,315 downwards.
TAAGGTCAATCCGGGTCACAACCTTTGTGTTGATTGGTCACGAAGATCAACGAACGTGTCTAATGAATATTCGGACGCGCCATTTTTAGACCTTGTCTGGCCGTAGACTCTAGGGCGAGAAGCGTAGCGGAACCCCTAGAGTCTGGGACGCAGACTAGGTCTGACGCCATGCGGAGGCAATTAATTATTCATGAGCTCGGCGTTCCGATACGCTGGACTTATCTTTAAATTCGAATTTCATCTGAAAACTCGCATTTTCACGGCTGACACATAGACATAATAGTTACTTTTGGGTTATATTTCCATAATCTGGCGAAAAAAATGAGAAGATTTTCGTGCGATAGGCACTTTAAACAAACATAATGCAACATTTCTTGCAATTTTGGTGTGTAACTGATCTCCTCGATCAAAATGTTTCATTGCGACTTGACCTTAATCATGGTCATTATTCCGATTCGGTGATAATTACGTGGAATTATAACAAAAACCAAATTAAGATCTCCCTTGACTTGATTAGAGAAAATATTCTCTGAATCCCAATGTTTGTGCAGTTGTTGATCACGGCATATGTATTCACTATAGTAAACGAACTTCAAAGTGATCATGTAATATCTTAGTCAGTAAACGATCGTGGCATATGTATGCAATATATATTGCCTACCTATTCCTTTGGTCTGTACAACCAATCCTATATACACGAAAACTATTCCAACCTGTTAGTTTGAAATAATGTGATTGTCACTACAATATAATGGTCCTCTATGTGTTATTCATGAGAAGTGTGCCTAATTTCCTTATGATATATGAGCTGTTGGTGAAAACTGACATTACAGTCACTATAAACCCTCGGGTTAAGCTTTGTCTTCCATAGGCATGCATATTGGATAGCTCTTACTTGAACGAGTGTAGTTTATCAAAACGTTAGGCTTGATTGACTTATACAGCCAGCAAACGAGCAAAACATTGCCGTTTGAAAAGGAAAGCTTTGAACAGATTATAAACAACACAAGTGCAATTGTGAAAAATGTCTTATTTAACCAGATCGGTGTGGATCTGATCTGATTATATACAAACAACTTACCTCATTTTGTAGATGTCCATTATGAGGTAATGGCAAAGCACGTTTTCATGCGCGCAACCAAACGTTAGTGAGAAGAACGCTACTACTTCGTGCTACACTATCCCTAACTATATATTATACGTATATTTTAAACTCAAAAGTTGAATCATAGCAAGCCTTTCAGTGAACCAAGCATTAGTTAGTCTACAGTCAGTATTAAGTCACCGTATAGGTTTTAGTTATTCACTGCTGTATAAATATATTGTATTCGCAAACTAAACACCGCAAAGATAAGCGGGATACCAGCATTAGTCATGGAAAGGAAATACGAGAGAAATCACTTGAAGAATGAAAACTAGTCTCAGACAAATGATCGCACGTCATTATTGTGAAAAGCAATTTCTTTGATTGCTTGAAACTAGAGTATTAACTGTCAGCGCTTCATTTTCATTTGGTTTAAGTCCTCCAACGCCCTTCAGTGCGCCCTCAGTATAGACCTCATCCAATGGAAGTAATGTTTTCCTTTTCACGTGAGGAGACGGCGTGTGGTTTAATAGTCTACGTGTCAGGGTTTTATTGATTTTGTGCGATATTTTATATCAATTTAATTCGTGCGCTTCGGGAATGTACAACGGATATTGAAGGAGCAAAAGGGTAATAAGGATAATTATATTGACAATACTGAGTCGACGCATGCATTCTCTCAAGCAGGAGATAAACTCGAAAATCAAAATATTGAACGGTAAAGTAAGTCATACACTTATCCCAAATATTGTTAAATACTTCATTACAAAGCCGCTATGCAATGAATAAAAATGCCGATAGTAATTTGAACTTGAATGAAACAGTGAAGGTTGCACGGCGATACTGAAAAGACTTCCTCGTTCAAAAAATCGTTAGCTATGTTTCATGAATTATTCCAAAAGGTTTTCATCGAATCAGAAACTTCTGCTCATCCATTGTGAAAATAATTCTTATTCGTATGCTGAATTAGGAAAATAGTAAGTTCCCAGATCTCATTTAATTTCGGTCATCGAAGAGTGCCCCCGCCGGTGCGAGCCTCTTCAAACCAGTTGGTTTTTGCCTTTAATCAATGTAACTGCAGTCAAGGAAAACTTGAAAACAGATTCCATTGTTAAGCCCAATGAAAATCTGGTTGAAAAACTACTGTTCATTCGATTAATCACGCCAGTACAAGGATACACGAAATTCGGACAAGGAAACTGGGTTTGATAAACATGATTAATAGCAAAGCAGACGACATTAGCAAGCATTATGACGGGCGGTTTTCGTGGTTCGTCGCGTTCTGTTCATTCCTCGCACACATCGTCCTCTCGTTCAATATGGTGTGCTTCGGTCTGTTGCTGCCAGAGTTCACTGAGTACTTCGATAAACCTCAATCTATTATTGGCTTCGTTGGCGCTTCTCGTGTAGGAATCATCTACCTTGGAGGTATGTTGATAAAATAAATCATACGGTTCTATGTCTATCATAATGTTCGAATATAAATACGTTTGGCGGGGGCACTTTACACGGGTCGTGGACTGATGGTTTTTATCACCCACGCGACGAATTTTCCCCGACAAACTGTGGTCTTTAACAATGCTGACATCTAGCTGTCAGTGTAACATTTTTTTGTTGGGGGGGGGCGCGCTTCGGCGATAATAGGTTGGGTTTTGTTTAAGTCAATAAAGACAAACAGCATTTACGCATTTGAATAGAATTTGTTCTTGAATTTATTAAGTCTTTTAAGTAATCGATTCATTATGTTAAAGAAACTGCACGCATGCATGGCAACCGTACCTTGGAAACCTAAACATTTTAAGTTTTCAGTCTTTCGATGGCTACGCGGCGCTGCAGTCTCAGAAAATAGATCCTTACTTCGGCTGTCACAATTTATGTTGCCGGAAATAACCCTTCCTGCTTATCGGTCAAATTCCTGCGCAATGGTGTTCAAAACTTTAATGAGGGAAGATTTGATGAAACCTACATTTTTTAGCCAAAGCGGAAGTATACACATCGATAACGAGGTAAATAAAGAGCGCGTAATGATTTACAGCTAAATTCGTGTAGTTCATAGTTTTAGGGAGGCACCGTTATCGATGGAACGACACAACTAAATAAAACAGATTTAGACAGTTAATCATGAATATTTCCGGGCAAACAATAATTTTGAAAATTTATCCACATAATTTTCGTTCAAGTAAACTTTGTGGCACAAGCTAGAATATGGTATTATTTATGTCTGCGTTAAACGTAGTAATGTATTAACTAAATGATCCCTGGATGCCCAATATGGGGTTGAACAGCCTCTTTAAAGGTCACACACAACGATTTTCATCATTTCTTTATTATGTGTTTCATAATGGAGATTAATAACCAACGGGGACCAATAATTCATTGCACCGGCATGCATAAGTACTCAAAATCCACCGATAAGGTTCCACTCGGAAGAAAATACAAAGCCATCTTCTCGATGCCATTTTGCCTCAGTTGGCCGCTAGAGGCAGGTTGCGTTACGTCATACCTGCTGCGCGGCCTCCAAGAGAATTTGACAGCGAGCGAAGCGAAAAGCAATTGTTAGGATTTTAGGATAACCCCGTATTTGCATGAAGTCATGTCGTCTTCTGATGAAGATTACGAGGCTCCATAACATAACATTGGGCAAATTATGTCCATGACTATTTATTTGAGCCAATACGGGCGGGAGTTGAATCATCAAAGTCACACTTCAAAATGAAACCGGGAGCTCTAACTCAAGGGTCTGCTTCAGATGATAGGTGTAGCTGTCATCACTGCAACCCAATGGACACAGCCAGAGTGTGCTGCAGAAGTTTGGAGAGAGTAATGGCTATAACGGAGGAATGGACATGCATCACCAAGCATCCCAGATTCCTGGCAAACTACCTGAATTAAAATTTGCTGGAAACGTCCAAATTTGAATCTATTCAAATGGATGGACCTGTTGGAGATGAGGTCTCTACAATGAGTAAGTTAGCCATTATTGCTACCAAAAAGGACGGTTTGAGGTTGAACAATCATATTTATTGCTAAGGGAACATCAATCCCGCTGTGTAAAATATTCAGTGTTCATATTGATAAACTACAATATATTTCACATAGCCAAGAATAAATAATACCAGTAACATGAAATCCAGAGGCAGAGCTTACAATAAAATTACAAAGTGAGGGAATGGTTGACAAATGACAATTGTTTTTTTAACTATACAACTTATTTCAAAACCATAGACAACTAATTGACATATTGCTTCAGATTATTCAGGTATCTAGCCTACCGCCAGTTTACATTCTGGATATGGCACAGACTGGGCAAAAGAAACAGGAAAGTGCAGGCAGCCTGTGTGGTAACAGCTGTTAGAGAATCCTTCCCTGACCCGGGCGGCAAATATACAGGTTATCTACAATGGAGCGGAAGATTTCTTGGTCAGGTTGAATCGACACCTGTGAGCACCTACGAGAAGATCCTTTTCAGGTTTCTCGTACTGGGAGGCAATAGGTGGTGGGACAGTCCTGTCCTCTGCAAGGACCTCAGCAAGTCTGTAGCTTGGGTATTTTTGCCTGAGATCAAGCACCTCAGCAATGAACTGATGTACATAGTCTGAAGCAAATAAATGTTATTCATATTTTATGATAGTCATATAATAAGTTAGTTATATTATATGCCCATATTGAATCGGGTAACAATGTTTGTGCATATGAATCTTATTAGGTTTCGGTAATAAATGTCAAAATAACATGTGTTTCATTTTAGATTCATGCATGTACACACCAAAAGAAATTGGTACTTTGACAGGCTTGACAACTGGGTCTCCCTGTCTGGCTTTGGGGTAAGACACTCTCAATTGGAACTGACCTCCTTCAGTGATGGCTTGAGCTCTGTTCCAGTTTTCATTGAAGTGAATAACTGCTAAGAGCAATCTGGATATATATATATAGCAGGTTGATAACATATTGCTAAGTAAGAATTGAAACTTGAGCACATAATTTTACCAAGAACATTACAGCTGTCACTACATAAACGTGCTAAGCTTCCATACAACCCCAATTCAAATATACACAACCGAATTTCAAAATATGTTATTTGATTGGTATTACCTGGCCTCCATGGTGGCATAGGGATAGTGGACACTCTTTGGTGCGACGACTATGACCACTTTGTGATATGATTTTAGGCTCTGATGGGGAAAGCCTACCAATGTCGTTTCGGAGATGCTTGCTGAAGACTATCGATTCCAACTCTTTGTGTGGCTTCGATCCTATTTATGGTTAACACATATATCAATACAGATTACATTTCTTTGGTAAAGTTGTACCACAGGGGCATGGATTTTACCATTACTACTCATTTTATTACACTACCACCGAAGTAAATATTTCTATATAAACTTATATGATTAAAAACTAATACCGACCCTTCAGTATCCACTACTTGTCCTCTAGTAGTGCATGCTCACATTCCGGGTACAGCTTCCCATGCCCCATGTGCTCATTGACGATATGCCTAGTGACAGAGAGCCACTCCATCCGCATCTCCATCACTTGAGGCAGCACACCTGTAAACATGATTGGAAATGTTTCTGGTCCACTCACTCAGGATGTTGCAGTCTTTTCTTTTCCCTTTGGCCAGTATTTTCTTCTTGATCCCTTCATTTACAAATAAGTGTGTGTTTGTCTTTAATGCTAATATATAAATTTGGTATGCTAACATTAAATATTCTTTAAATTGTTACATGGAGTGTTGTGTCGGCCTAAGTCACACAAAGAAACTAACCTTTGGCAACATGCCACACATCAAACCAGTGTTGGACTGTAGGGTTCTCTTCCCTCCTGTACTTTTTCACTCCCAAATGTCTGTCAGTAGTGATGGATTCAACGGTCAAGCCATTCTCAGACAGGGATTTCAAAGCAAGCTTCAGACCAGCTAACTCCATAGCATTGAATTTTTTTTTGCTCTGAAAGAAATTAACAGGCAATTGATAGTACAATAGACATTAACGAATCCATCATATACTGGTCATAAATTGTAACTTTTATACCTGAACAAGTTGCAGATCAAGAACCTTCGATGTCTTTATAGGTCCATCATGGTCGACTCCAACGTGGCTAAAGAGAGTCGGTATAGCTTCTTTTCTGAGCCTAGGTTTCTTACGAAATCCTAGACTTTTGAGCAGCTCTGGGTCAGTCTCATAAGCACCATTCTCGAAATGATCAGAACATAGAACTGTCGTAAGGGTAGGTCTCCAGCGTTTACGCTTGACTTTCGACACCCATATGCGGCGCATTTTGCTGTCTTTTGGAAACAGAAAAAAAACTCACGCCTGACTTCTCATTGTTCCGACAACCGAACCACAACAATAAGGCATAATCCACACCAAGAAACGCACCAGACCGGGAAGAAAGACGAGTAAGTCACACGCTGTCAACCAACCGTTGAAGATGGCGAGGAATACTCGCGAACAACCCGAATGACGTCACTGGCCGGAAATTCACGAATTTTACCGAGCGGTATCTTGTCAGATTCGACGTGGAAAATGTACATTCAAAAATCATTTTTCTAACACAAAAAAAGCGTGCAGTCACCTTATTTTGGTTACGATACCCTTTTAAAACATAGAACTTTGGAAAAATGGAATAACAAAAATCATTGTATTTGACCTTTAATAATCCAATAGAAGATAGATTTTCTCGAAGAACAAAGCGATTTCATTGAAATTAAAATGATGACTGTTCCTCTGCTGCATCTTGTATTCTGCAGTTGAGAAGCTTGTCACGGACGGGTATTCGTATCCGGTGTTTTGATGCGGAGCCTTCTATGGTTCCGGTACGCTTATATTCAGACCTTGCTATTATCAAGTGAGAAATTCCATGCTATGTTCCGAATAATGTTTAGATCAACGTGGATAATAACCTAGCATAAGGTTTGGTCCTATAATCTGGATCAACGGGCCTTGAAGTTGCGCGTAGGTTTCGCCATGTTAATCTGTGTGAACAAGGGACATTTGGCGGCGGACTAACACATATGTTATGGCTGTCGTGCGTCGCTGGGAGGCTTCATTCTTGCCGGTCTGGGTAATATGGCCGGGGCCTTCGTGGACAACATAGAACATTCATGCTCACATTTGGTGTCATAGCAGGTATAACATATGATTCTGTCAAGGCTTTGTTGACAGTGTTTATTATCAGACCATTATGAATGTGTTTGTTTTGATGTTCTACAATGATTTGTCATGTCCAGCCTTCTATTGGTTATGCTGGTTGGAGGAACTATTGACCTTCTGATTCACCCTCACTCGCGCTGTTTCGATAGCATATGATTATAAATGCAATATCAGTTACCCGGGTACAATGAAAGTAGATATCTAAAATCTGGCTCAGAATTAACCCAGACGCCTGGAGGGGCGTGAATTGGAACCTGACGTGCAGTGGTGATATAAAGTCGGTGGCTCCTCCAACCATGGCACCTGTTTCTCATCATCATCCTTATCCTTCATCGCCTCGATATCAACTCATAATTTTACAGGAGTGTTAATCCCGTGACTTAACATTAACCTTTTGACCCGATCACCCTTTGTCAGGTATAGGAGCTGGCCTAGCTTACATTCCCCTCACAGTCATCCTCCAGCACTACTTCCTCAGACGCCGGGCGTCCGCTACCGGTCTGGCCACTGCAGGTCTCAGCGCAGGCTCCGTCATCCTTGGCTCTATTTCCGGTGAACTCATTTACCACCTCACCTGGCGTGGCTACCTGTCTCTCCTCGCCTGTGTCAACATACAATGTCTAGTTGCAGTCGTCTTCTTTTTCCCTGTTTCAAAGCCCAGGACTAACCAGCCTCAAACCGCCCAGCTAGATTATATCGGGGACAAAGAAGATATCGTGAATAACGATACTGGAAACACTGATGCCATTCAGTGCATGAGCGAAAATGCAAGACCACCGTGTTACTGACGGCCATATTTGACGTGTCCTTATTCAGCAATAAACAATTTCTGGTGTTTGTTCTTGCCTATGTGCTCATCAGTATGGGTTTCATTTGCTACTGCCTCCTGGGACCAAACCGCGCTGTCGTTCAAGGTGTTGATAAACTCTTCATCGGTTTCATCTTCACCGCGATCGGCTGCATGTCGTTTGTCGGTCGGATATTGTCAGGTATCATCGCGGACCAGAAGTGGTCCAATATTACTGTGCAGTTCTGCGTTGGTGTAGGCTGTGCGTCTCTCGTCATGTCCCTGTCGACGTTAGCAGGGGGCTCACTGGCTTTACACATCGTCTTCGCAGCCGCCATGGGCTTCTCACTGGGTGGTGGGGTGTGTTTAGCAGCAGAAACATATTATTATCATCGTTAAGCCTCTTTTTATACCTTAAATCTTTTCTTTAACGGATATTTCTAAACTGACTGGGCTAAGGTACATGCTTATAACTGCACATTTTTCTCACTTTCCTCGATTTAACCACTATGTTCTTTCTGATCATGTGGTTCATTCGCACCTATTGTATAATTACAGGTAGCTATGAAGGTATACACGCAATCTTCCTGGTGAGGTTACTGGGGTCATCGCGTCTACCGCAGGCAATGTCCTGGGTGCAGGGTATGTGTGGCGTGTCTGCACTCATCACATTACCTCTAGCAGGTAAAGGTCCCTCTCTTCATGTATAAACGTACAGATCACTGGCTTTTTCCAAATGCCGATACAAGTATGGAAATCTCCATCGATGATATTGGTGTGGAATGTTCAATTGTTGATATTGGTGTGGATTGTTGCATTGCTGTTTCTGGTGTGGATTGTTGCATTGCTGTTTCTGGTGTGGATTGTTGCATTGCAGTTTCTTGTGTGGATTGTTCCATTGCAGTTCCTTGTGTGCATTGTTGCATTGCAGTTTCTTGTGTGGATAGTTGCATTGCTGAGTTTTGTTTTGGGGGCTAAATGGCTGATAAATATGTAAAATGTTCTATACTTGCCGGCGTTCAATGTTCCTGTGCCTGTGAATCCGTTGGTCCAAGCCACATTGATGAGTGTGCCGTATATGCGTGCAGGTTGGCTGTTTGACTTCACGGGAGGATATCGCACTCCTTACCTGGTTATTGCTAGCCTCATCATGGCAGGATCCCTCGCCAACCTCTCTGCATATTTCATGGTAAGACGCAAGGAACATATGCCTGATTTTCCCAAGCAGAAGGTAGCTGACAGCGACATAGCCTAGCCCATGAAAGCAGGACAATCTGACACTATGCCAGAGGATTTCTCTAGGTACCTTTAATGCTTAAGGTGATATCTAAGCAGCTGAAAACAATTAACATAATCAAGGGATGAGTTATTTTGATATTTGAAAGGTGTATTTTACCAGTATGCTATTTGATGACGCCCTGAAAAGTCAGTTTAAACCTAGTATTTCTGTGTTGCACAGCCTTCCCAGCTATAACCAGTTATTGTACATCACCATAATAGATTCAATTATCTCATGAAATATCTTATAGAATATAGTATCTGCTTACTGTGATTATACTATCTACTGTGATCATAATGTATCGATACTCAATTCACAGCTGTAAAATAGCTGTATAAACAATTTAAGCTCATATCTTCTCGGTGAGGACGATATAATGCGAGAATTGTGGCTGCTATCTTACGTTTCTAGAAATTATATGTGATACCTGAAGATTTTTTAGGATGAATATTTTAAGCCATCCACAAATGAGTGCTGGTGCTTTGGCTTACACGTCGTGATGTCCACATGACCTTCCTATAATGAGGGCATGAAATATATCTGAGTACCTAACCAGGGGTACTATGGTGTGCATTTATAGATTAGAAGGCAATTCAATGTGCTTGAATAATATGTTGGAAGGACAATTCGCAAACACGAGCCATTCTTGGCAGATATGGTGCACAGCAGTCACAACAACTACTGAGACTCATAATACTAACCATAGCCTTGTCAATGTGATATATGGTCGAGTCAATTACATATATATATATATATATACAAATATATATGTATATATATATATAGATATATATGTATATATATATTTACATATATACACATATATTTACATACATATATACATATATATATAGAAACATATATATATATAAGTATGCATATATATATATATATATATATATATATATATATAGAAACATATATATATAAGTATGCATATATATATATATATATATATATATATATATATATATATATATATATATATATACATATATGTATATATATATAATTATATATGTGTATATATAATTATATACATATACATATATATATATATATATATATATATATATATATATATATACATATTTATATTTGTATATGCACAATTATATTTATATATAAATTATATTTATATATATATTTATATGCATATGTATGAAAAAATATCTACATACATATATATAATGGTTTCTATCTACTGGTTTTGATAGAAATACAAGTAAGTGATCGCTAATGAGGAGCTTAATAGCCAACCGGCTGCCAATGCACCATCTGATGTATCAGAGCGGGCTATTTAGGGCTGTCGTCATAATGTATTTTACAGACCTGTTTATCGCGGCATAATGCTATGTAACAATGTTTAAGTTTTGGAATGGGCCTACAAAATTGTTTTGAAAGACATCTGCAAATATTTTTTAGTCTATCTGTATAGTAGTGGCTTTATTGTTCTGCTCAGCTTTTCGTTGCACAGATAACCGCTGCGACGGGTATGGCGCTGAATTGGAGGTGCCTTGTTGGAGCATTTCAAAACCTGTAGTCAAAACTTAAGCAACTGCGCAGAATTGTTGCTTCCGAAGCGCCGATATCCACTGGGTAATCATCTGTCAATAAACCTGCTGCTGCCCTTGAGGGTCTCGATAGTGCAGCTTCGTAGCATATTACGATGATGACCATTTCTTTTCCCAGGAAATAAAACATGACATACCAGCACTGTGGTCATATAAACGTAGCGTTATGAAATGATTTGTATTAGGCAGCTCATATCTATACTCGTTTGTCAGTGGCACAAATTGTCTTATTTTGAGATCACTTTGGTGTTTACTGTTAAATACATAGTTATATATACATATGCGCATATATATATAAATACATATATGTATATATATATAAAATATATATATACATACATATATATATTTATATGTATATAATTACTTATATATAAAACATTGTAGTATATATGAATATTCATATATCTATATATAACTTTGTACATATACATACAAATATATATGCATATATATGTAAATAAATACATATGTAAATATATATATATATATATATATATATTTACATATATATCTGTGTATTTTATATATATATATATATACACTGTAATATATATATATATATATATATTAGATATATATATATTTATAAATATATATATATATTTATACATTAGATATATGTATATACATATATATATATACATTATCATATGCATTTGACTCAGCATCTTGTCAATAGCATCAGAGGGATTCGTCCTTTATGTTACTTCATCCGCCAGGCGGATTTTCTGTACCGATTCAAGTTATTCCACGTGTGACAACCAAAATAGCTATAGACGAGGGAGACTCTAAAGCTGCACAATACATTAGATGTCATATCAGTTTGATTTTTGTGAATGTCTAATTTTCTCACCAGAAATTATTCAGGCGTGAAATATTTTAACATTCTAGTAAATTGACTGCGAAATTGTATTTCATTTTCGCGGTTCCAACATTTATAACACCAAGTGTCTCCGCGTCACGTCGATTTATCATTACAACGCTATGCTTTTTACAAGTCAGCAATTGCATCTATGACCTCTAGTTCATTCCGTCCCAAATGACAGGATCCTGTGGACAACCTGGCATTTTATCGCCCGATTCAACAACATGTTTATAACTAGTTCCTTATTGGATGGACTAACAATATTGCAAAGGTGTCAGAGTAACAGTCACTGTTTGCTACTGGGTATTTTCCGAACAAGCTCGAACGTATTTCACATATGGATCAAATATACCCCAAATTAGCAAGTACGGACTTTATAATCCTGGTCGTGTTATCTGACGTGACTGTGTATATTTCCTGTCCAGAATGACCCGGGTCTGCAAATTGTCCTTCCAACATTCATCCCTAGATATGCAATTGCCTTCCATCTATACTACAATGATCATGGTTCGGTGGCAAAGAGATATGAGATATCTTCATTATAGGAGGCACACCACTGGAACCGTGGGATTATATCAGATTACTTCGATTTGTAAGATACACAACCTTACCCGTGAATGGCAGCAAATTTTCACTGCCATCACATAATATTCCCAAAATTGTTGGATAACAGCTCATGTACGATATTCGCATTATCATCGTCCACAGCAAAATTGATTCTGAAAGCAGATTTTCAAATATTTTGAGCTTACATTGTCAGGAAAAACATATTTAAATGCTATTGGAATTTTAGATTCTTATCGACGAACAAAGGCAATTAACCTGACAGATTGGATTAACCAAAGTCAGATGCATCAATTGAAAATCAGGAAATGCAACAGCAGACCAAGGAAGCCTCATTAGCTTGTACTCTCTGTCTGAATGAACCATTCTGTTATTCTTCTTCACTTTCCCTTTGAAAACATAGTCTTTCATTACCGGAACTAACCAGCGAATTATTTCAGTGCTAAACGTATTTTCTATTTGTTTGATCTTATGGATGAACAACAGTATAAAGGGTATACTTTAGAGACATATAAATGCTGGCGCTAACAGTTGACTGGGTATTTATTCAGATTTTTGTTTGGCGCTCTGTCTACCGTACACATGCATATTAAATAGCTCTTTCTAGTACAAGTGTACATAGGAGGATCCCTGTATAAGCCACCATCACACAGCTGGATCCTTGCTCAATCCAGCGTTTCACACTGTTGAGTTCAAGCCCCATCAGCTTCATTCAGCTGATCTATATACCTACAATTATGGAAGCTATTAGAAAGGTTGTTTTTTTAAGTTATTTATTTCTTGCTACAACAAGCAATCAAAATGAAAATAATGATATTAGTGGTACCCAAAAGTTGACTCTTCCCGATGAAAAATGCAAGTCTATTTATTAACCATGTGTCTTTTCCTGACACTCGGATGATTGATAGTAATACGGTTTGCACCACGTAATTCCGCTCAGCCTAGCTTCACTAACTGTGAGAGATACCCCCTTAGATTTGTGGGTCACCAAGCTATACAATCGTTGTTGACTACTAAGTTGTCAATTAATACCCTCGGCTTGCAATCAAAGTAGTGGCATTCCTGTCGGGGTCTTTTTGCAGATGACCTTCTATAGTATGGCATATTCGGAAACAGCATCTCAGTTAACTTTTCGCATAAGGAATTGCCAAGAAGCGATAGCAGCTTAAATTCAGATCAATCAATCAGCTCCGAGTTATATCCACGATGAAAGCTTCTAATGTATGATTCATCACTGCTGCCACAGGCAAAATAAAGCGCTGACGGGAAACTGAATCCACATAATGGATTGATAAAGGGCGGGGTAAGTGTTGTGGGTCGTACATGATTGATTGTGTATTCATGATTTATGCGTTATAGATTATTTACGGAGCTGCCTGTGCATATTAACATCAACTAATCGAAAATTAGTTGTAGTTTATTTACAATTTAGTTCGAGCTTTTACACTTACATGGTACAACGTTGTAAACATGAATCCTGGCAGCCACTTGATTAGACCAATGTCTGTTGTCTGATATGGAAAAATTATTTATGCAAAGTTCTGTAGTATACTATTTGCTTTGTGTTGACATCAGTTGAGATTTATTTGAACATTCATGTAACTTTGGTTTAATAAATAAACTGCTGTGGCTTTGTTGTTAACCATGCTTCTACCAACTCAATGGTCAATATACATGATATGTTTGAACTTATATAATTTAATAGATTGCACCACATTTGGATTGTTTGCATTAAAATATAATAAGTTTGGGAAAATATGTTCAGTAAAAGAGGGTTCATACTTTATTTGTAAAATCTATGGTTTAATTTCTCTCGTTATATACCAACACATATACGATGAACTGGTGCATAAATACGATAAGAAAGAGCCTACCAACCTTTGCAGCCGCCCCGTGTCCTGGTCAGGATTACCGTGCGATTAAGACCCCCAGACGCAGCAGTGGCATCGCAGCGTCTTTATTCGCTTCATCAGAGACGTCTGAATCAATCATTTCTGGTTCGAATCGATAAGAAAAAAATTGCCCAGCCGAAGGAACGATGGTCTGCAAATGATGTGTCATTGCATGTCTCTTCGTCGGTCTCCAGAAGTTGTGAAATAGCAGCATCTAACAGCAGCTATTTTGCGAGAATCGCAACGCAGAACGCGCCTTGCAATCATTGCCGGGTCTGACGCCATGCGGAGGCAATAAATTATTCATGAGCTCGTCGTTCCGATATACTGGACTTATCTTTTAATTCGAATTTCATCCGAAAACGCGCACTTTCACGGCTGACACATAGAAAGAATATGTACTTTTTGGTTATATTTCCGTAATCTGGCAAAAAAAATGCCAAGATTTTTCGTGGATAGGCACAAACATAACCACAAACATAATGACAACATTTCTTGCAATTTTGGTGTGTAACTGATCTCCTCGATCAAAATGTTTCATTGCGACTTGACCTTAATCATGGTCATTATTCCGATTCGGTGATAATTACGTGGAATTATAACAAAAACCAAATTAAGATCTCCCTTGACTCGATTAGTGAAAACATTCTCTGAATCCCAATGTTTGTGCAGTTGCTGATCACAGCATATGCATTTACTATAGTAAACGAACTTCAAAGTGATCATGTAATATCTTAGTCAGTAAACGATCGTGGCATATCTATGCAATATATATTGCCTACCTATTCCTTTGGTCTGTACAACCAATCCTATATACACGAAAACTATTCTAACCTGTTAGTTTGAAATAATGTGATTGTCACTACAATAAAATGGATTTTCACACGGTCCTCTATGTGTTATTCATGAGAAGTGTTGCCTAATTTCCTTATGATATATGAGCTGTTGGTGAAAACTGACATTACACTCACTATAAACCCACGGGTTAAGCTTTGTCTTCCATAGGCATGCATATTGGATAGCTCTTACTTGTACGAGTGTAGTTTATCAAAACGTTAGGTTTGATTGACTTATGTATCCAGCAAACGAGCAAAACATTGCCGTTTGAAAAGGAAAGCTTTGAACAGATTATAAACAACACAAGTGCAATTGTGAAAAATGTCTTATTTAACCAGATCGGTGTGGATCTGAATATATACAAACAACGTACCTCATTTTGTAGATGTCCATTATGAGGTAATGGCAAAGCACGTTTTCATGCGCGCAACCATACGGTAGTGAGAAGAACGCTATTGCATCATGCTACACTATCCCTAACTATATATTATACATATATTTTAAACGCGTGGTTTTCTAGCTGACTTGCTTCCTTTTTTGTAGTTAAAGCACTTCCAATGATTCAGACTTGTCTAGAATACTTCAATAAATATCTTTTTTTAACCAATTATGTTGTCGTCATAGGTAAGAGGGGTTACTATGGATCTTGAACCAAGTGCGAAATCCATATTCAAACTTACATGAACGAAGCAAACGTCATATAATTACATACTCGAAACAGTTGAAATATCGATGAAGCACTAAGCTAATGTAAAGGAATTCACCACCATCCCTTGTGCAAAAGTTGAATCCTAGCAAGCCTTTTAGTGAACCAAGTATTAGTTAGTCTACAGTCAGTATTAAGTCGCCGTATAGGTTTTAGTTATTCACTGCTGTAAAAATATATTGTATTCGCAAACTAAACACCGCACAGATAAGCGGGATACCAGCATTAGTCATGGAAAGGAAATACGAGAGAAATCACTTGAAGAATGAAAACTAGTCTCAGACAAATGATCGCACGTCATTATTGTGAAAAGTAATTTCTTTGATTGCTTGAGACCACAGTATTAACTGTCAGCGCTTCTTATGTCATTTTTATTTGGTTTAAGTCCCACAACGCACTTCAGTGCGCCCTCAGTATAGACCTCATCCAATGGAAGTAATGTTTTCCTGGTAAAAGGTGGCATACAAGAGTTCACGTGTGGAGACGGCGTGTGGTTTAATAGTCTACTTGTCAGGTGAAATATGTCACCTACACGCAAAAAGTTGATTAACGCAATAACCGATTTATCTGCTTGTGATACTCCAGCTGAAAGGAAGGTACATTGGACCTCGATTTTTACCTATCATCTGTAAGTATCCATGAGTACAGTCAAGTGGCATGAACGATAGATCTCAATGAAGATATGACACCTTAATGCTTAACAAAGTACAAGGTGTAGTCGACTATTCAGTCTTGATACCATAGCCTACAGATGTTGAAAAGTGGTACAGATGTACACAAATGTATATTGCATGGCAACGAAAAGCAGATGCGATGATGATGATAATATTTCATTATTCAGAACCCATGATCAGAATGTTAACAACATCTTAGATGGTCTCAAGCTGCTGTTTGGTCTTGAACATTCTTTAATATCGCGAAAACACAACCATAAGAAGAGTAGCTTGTACGATCTCATGGACGAGAAGGATACAAATAAGTAGGAGCGTTTTATCCAACCATTTGTCTGTTTATAATACTTCAGTCTTATATTATGGATTGCGAGCGATATTTTATATCAATTTAATTCGTGCGCTTCGGGAAATGTACAACGGATATAGAAGGAGCAAAAGGGTTATAAGGATAATTATATTGACAATACTGAGTCGACGCATGCATTCTCTCAAGCAGAAAATAAACTCGAAAATCTAAATTTGATATTGATCGGTAAAGTAAGTCATACACTTATCTCAAATATTGTTAAATACTTCATTACAAAGCCGCTATGCAATGAATAAAAATGCCGACAGTAATTTGAACTTGAATAAAACAGTGAAGGTTGCACGGCGATACTGAAAAGACTTCCTCGTTCAAATAATCATTAGCTATGATTCATGAATTATTCCAAAAGGTTTTCATCGATTGAGAAAATTCTGCTCATCCATTATTCTTATTCTTCTTATTCGTATGCTGAATTAAGAAAATAGTAAGTTCCCATATCTCATTTCATTTCGGTCATTGAAGAGTGCCCCCGCCGGTGCGAGCCTCTTCAAACCAGCCGGCTTTTTGTCTTGAATCAATGTACCTGCAGGCATGCGGGCGTTCATCGAGGAAAACTTGAAAACAGATTCCATTGTTAAGCCCAATGAAAATCTGGTTGAAAAACTACTGTTCATTCGATTAATCACACCAGTACAAGGATACACGAAATTCGGACAAGGAAACTGTGTTTGATAAACATGATTAATAGCAAAGCAGACGACATTAGCAAGCATTATGACGGGTGGTTTTCGTGGTTCGTCGCGTTCTGTTCATTCCTCGCACACATCGTCCTCTCGTTCAATATGGTGTGCTTCGGTCTGTTGCTGCCAGAGTTCACTGAGTACTTCGATAAACCTCAATCTATTATTGGCTTCATTGGCGCTTCTCGTGTAGGAATCGTCTACCTTGGAGGTATGTTGATAAAATAATTTATACGTTCTATGTCTATCATAATGTTCGAATATAAATACGTTTGACGGGGGCACTTTACACGGGTCGTGGACTGATGGTTTTTATCACCCACGCGACGAATTTTCCCCGACAAACTGTGGTCTTTAACAATGCTTACATTTCTAATATCTTTGCTGTCAGTGTAACATTTTTTTTGTTGGGGGGGGGGGGGGCGCATCGGCGATAATAGGTTGGGTTTTGTTTAAGTCAATAAAGACAAACAGCATTTACGCATTTGAATAGAATTTGTTCTTGAATTTATTAAGTCTTGTAAGTAATCGATTCATGCACTTTACACGGGTCGTTTCGATCACCCACGCGACGAATTTTTCCCCGACAAATTGTGGTCTTTAACAATGCTGACATCTGATACTTTGCTGTCAGTTTAACTTTTCATTGTTAGTGGAGGGGGGGGGGGAGGAGGCGCCTCGGCGATAATAGGTTGGGTTATGTTTAAGTCAATAAAGAAAAACGGCATTTACGCATTTGAATAGAATTTGTTCTTGTAAGTAATCAATTCATTATGTTTATAATCCGATAGATTGTCAACGATATTCATTTGAAACATTTTCTCGAAGAACAAAGCGATTTCATTGAAATTAAAATGATGACTGTTCCTCTGCTGCATCTTGTATTCTGCAGTTGAGAAGCTTGTCACCAACGGGTATTCGTATCCGGTGTTTTGATGCGGAGCCTTCTATGGTTCCGGTACGCTTTGATTCAGACCTTGCTATTATCAAGAGCGTCATCTTGTCAGAACCATTAACCGTTAACAATCATTGAGAAATTCCATGCTATGTTCCGAATAATGTTTAGATCAACGTGGTATAATAACCTAGCATAAGGTTTGGTCCTATAATCTGGATCAGGGCCTTGAAGTTGCGCGTATTTCGCCATGTTAATCTGTGTGAACCAGGGACATTCGGAGGCGGACTAACACATATGTATGGCTGTCGCTGCGTCGCTGTGGCAGGCTTCATTCTTGCCGGTCTGGGTAACTTGGCCGGGGCCTTCGTGGACAACATAGGAACATTCATGCTCACATTTGGTGTCATAGCAGGTATAACATATGATTCTGTCAAGGCTTTGTTGACAGTGTTTATTATCAGACCATTATGAATGTGTTTGTTTTGATGTTCTACAATGATTTGTCATGTCAAGCCTGCTATTGGTTATGCTGGTTGGAGGAACTATTGACCTTCTGATTCACCCTCACTCGCGCTGTTTCGATAGCATATGATTATAAATGCAATATCAGTTACCCGGGTACAATGAAAGTAGATATCTAAAATCTGGCTCAGAATTAACCCAGACGCCTGGAGGGGCGTGAATTGGAACCTTACGTGCAGTGGTGATATAAAGTCGGTGGCTCCTCCAACCATGGCACCTGTTTCTCATCATCATCCTTATTCTTCATCGCCTCGATATCAACTCATAATTTTACAGGAGTGTTAATCCCGTTCCTTAACATTAACCTTTTGACCCGATCACCCTTTGTCAGGTATAGGGGCTGGCCTAGCTTACATACCTCTCACAGTCATCCTCCAGCACTACTTCCTCAGACGCCGGGCGTCCGCTACCGGTCTGGCTACTGCTGGTCTCAGCGCAGGCTCCGTCATCCTTGGCTCTATTTCCGGTGAACTCATTTACCACCTCACCTGGCGTGGCTACCTGTCTCTCCTCGCCTGTGTCAACATACAATGTCTAGTTGCAGTCGTCTTCTTTTTCCCTGTTCCACAGCTCAGGACTAACCAGCCTCAAACCGCCCAGCTAGATTATATCGAGGACAAAGAAGACATCCTGAGTAAAGATACTGGCAACACTGATGCCATATCAGTGCGTGAGCGAAAATGCAAGACCACCGTGTTCCTGACCACTATATTTGACGTGTCCTTATTCAGCAATAAACGATTCCTCGTTTTTGCTCTCGCGTATGTGCTCATCAGTATGAGTTTCAGTGGCTACTATCTCCTGGCACCGAACCGCGCTGTCGTGCAGGGTGTCGACAAACTCTTCATCGGTTTCATCGTCACCGCGATCGGCTGCATGTCGTTTGCCGGTCGGATATCGTCAGGTATCATCGCGGACCAGAAGTGTTCCAATATTACTATGCAGTTCTGCGTTGGTGTAGGCTGTGCGTCTCTCGTCATGTCCCTGTCGACGTTGGCAGGGGGCTCCCTGGCTATACACATCGTCTTCGCAGCCGCCATGGGCTTCTCACTGGGTGAGTGGGGTGTGTTTAGCAGCACAAATGTTGCAAACAATATATTATTATCATCGCTAAGCTTCTTTTTATACCTTAAATCTTTTCTTTAACGGATATTTCTAAAGGGGCTGGGCTAAGGTACATGCTTATAACTGCACATTTTTCTAACTTTCCTCGATTTAGCCCCTATGTCCTTTCTGAGCATGTGATTTATTCGCACCTGTTGTATAATTACAGGGAGCTATGAAGGTATACACGCGATCTTCCTGGTGAGGTTACTGGGGTCATCGCGTCTACCGCAGGCCATGTCCTGGGTGCAGTGCATGCGTGGCGTGTCTGCACTCATCACATTACCACTAGCAGGTAGAAGTCCCTCTCTTCATGCATAAACGTACAGTTCACTGACTTTTTCCAAATGCCGATACAAGTATGGAAATCTCCATCGATGATATTGGTGTGGAATGTTCAATTGTTGATATTGGTGTGGATTGTTGCATTGCTGTTTCTGGTGTGGATTGTTGCATTGCTGTTTCTGGTGTGGATTGTTGCATTGCAGTTTCTTGTGTGGATTGTTGCATTGCAGTTTCATGTGTGGATTGTTGCATTGCAGTTTCATGTGTGGATAGTTGCATTGCTGAATTTTGTTTTGGGGGCTCCATGGCTTATAAATATGTACAATGTTCTATACTTGCCGGCGTTCAATGTTCCTGTGCCGGTGAATCCGTTGGTCCAAGCCTCATTGATGAGTGTGACGTATATGCGTGCAGGTTGGCTGTTTGACTTCACAGGAGGATATCGCACTCCTTACCTGGTTATTGCTAGCCTCGTCATGGCAGGATCCCTCGCCAACCTCTCTGCATATTTCATGGTAAGACGCAAGGAACATATGCCTGATTTACCCAAGCAGAAGGTAACCGACAGCGATATAGCCTAGCCCATGAAAGCAGGACAATGTGACACTATGCCAGAGGATTTCTCTAGGTACCTAAAATGCTTAAGGTGATATCTAAGCAGCTGAAAGCAATTAACATAATCAAGGGATGAGTTATTTTGATATTTGAAAGGTGTATTTTACCAGTATGCTATTTGATGACGCCCTAAAAAGTCAGTTTTAAACTATTTTTTTCTGTGTTGCATAACCTTCCAGCTATAACCAGTTATTGTACATCACCATAATAGATTTAATTATCTCATGAAATATCTTATAGAATATAGCATCTGCTTACTGTGATTATACTGTCTACTGTGATAATAATGTATCGATATTCAATTCACAGCTGTAAAATAGTGTTCATTTATTCAGATTATCTTAAGCATTTTGTATTCTATGCAAATGGAATGTTTATATTTGAGAGGTATTTCAAAATTATTATTCAAGGATTTTTTTTCAGGAAGCAGGGGAGATAATCATTCTTGCACAGTCTTGAAGTTTACTAAAAATCGTATTAAGTGGAAATGGTGTTTAAAGGATTTCACTATTAATCTGAATTTGTACATTTCATAGAACAATTACCATTGGACATTCAGTTTATCCTCTGCACTGATTCATAACCCTTAAATCTTTCAGCATGTTTTATAACAAAAACTTGTTTCAATGCATTTTGAAATATTGTCAGTATACATTTATATAGATAGTGCGAGTCTTGACAACCTTGCTCATGACAACTACTTCGTTAAAGGAACTGTTTATGTGTATCCTTGTTTGAGTAAATATAATGCTTGCACTTCAAATAATCTTATGGTATAGGTGTTCAAATTGTATCTTTAGTAGCTTAAAACGGAGACAAACGGCTTTTCTGTGATGTTGTGCCAGTGTTTTTTGTAAATGTTGTACTCCTTGGCATATTCTAAGGCTCTGCCAAAATAAATGAACTATTTTGACAAAACTTCTTTTTACATATTAACCTTGATTCACCCTTATCAATGTCATTCAGTCATACAGCATGTTGCAATTGGTCGTAGAGACAGGTATATTTATGTGGCTTCATCGGTGGGGAATTAAAGACTGTGAAGCTTACATAATTTTACTGACGGACGAAAGAGGAAGGGGCAGACCTTGATACTGCAGGCATTAAATGACATTTACATAGAAATTATGATATACTCTACGTCAACTAAAATGCATAAGTGAGACCAGATCTATATTTAATTGATCAAGTTACGGTAGGCATATATCATCAACTACTCTGTATCTTATCTATCGGGTGTGAAACTTAAGAGCAATTGATGTGATAAGGCGAAAGAATACGCTAGCAAACGATGAAGACGCACAATAGACATCGCTTGCGTACCAAAAACTTCCGAAATCAGCATTTACAAATCAAAAGCATCAACGTTGTTAGATTCAACTATCAATGCAAACATCAATGTTATCTGTGGCTCTATAAAAACATTATTAGAGGATATCCACTTGGCCAGCATATCACTGATGCACGGTGAAACGGTTTGTGAGTTTGAGTTAGGTCAATATTGCTTATCGAGAGTTAGTCAAACGTATCCCTGGTGTCGTCATGTCGTCTTTTAAAGTGCAAGTAACGTATATTTTCGAATCCCTAATCAATGTGTTATTAGGTGTATTTCAGCCTGTGAAAGACGTTTCCGACAATATTATCGTCCATAGACGTCATTTTGTGGGGTTTTTTTCAATATTTCCCTCGATTTTCGGACCGTTTTGGCATATGCGCAAAAAACGACAGCCATTGGCTCCTGAGTTTGTGACGTCATATGTCACCGTCCAGCCGGATAGCGCAGTCATTTTCTCGTTTGTTTACATGGGAACTGTGGTAGGTGTGAGCATAATCGTATTTTATACAGTCACTTGTACATCATATACTGCAACGAATCACATCATTTCATGTAGCTTTGAGTACTTGTTCGCCTAGAATACATTAAATTGTGATAAACTTATATTATGTTGGGTGAAAACGTCAATCAACGGGGACCGAGCGATAATACAGACAGTGCTGGAACACGTGTGCACCTCGATTTCAGGCCCGTTTAATAGTTATCAAGGAGCTAGATGTCCTCGTCTTCCTCATATACAGACAACTCCGGAAGCGATGAGCTGGATTACAGCAGTGAGTGTTCTTCTCACCAAGAAGAGGAACTAGGAGCCTGTGGGGGAATACAGCCATACAGATTTGAGCCTCCAGCCAAGACAAGGCCTGCAAATTCTCCTCAAATAGAAGAGGACTTGAGCCGACTGGGCAACAGCACTTGGTAATGGCACATTTCAGTCCAAACAATCTCCAACCATTTGCAGATATTTTTCTCTTTATTTTACAGTTGTCCTTAAGTCTTGGTTCAAATCATCTTTTCATTCATGTTTTATGTCATTTGTTTTGTGTGTGTGTGCTGAAATACTAGTTATTCATTGTAATTATGCCCTGTACTAGGTGCTCGTGTGGCTCATGTGGGCCAATGCTTACAGTAGCAGAGAGTAAATGCTGCCAGGAAATTCCGCAAGTTCGCGAGAAAGTGAAATCTATGGGTGTGTCCTGTATAACAGCACACCCAGGATTTGTCTCAGGGTGCCTGTGTCCCTGGACGCTAGAAATAGCTTATAGTGCTTACATCCAGAGGTACAAGAAGAAACATGCTGCTCGGCATGAGTGAGTATACTTAAAAATGGTCTGGTTCAGATGATAACTGATGAATAATATTCATGTACTGAATGAAAAGTTGTAAATATCCCTTTATATTGCAGGTTATTCCGATTCACTGCATATAGGCAGTTGGTACAGTGGTGCTGGGGATATTTAGGCAGACATCATAGAGTGCCACTGCCAGCTTGTGCTGTAAAAAAAATTAGAGATGTTTTTCCTAAGGGTGAATCAGTATATGTTGGTTTTAAACTGCCAGCATTGGAATAATAAAGGGACAAAAAAGCATTATGTGTCTTATTCTGTTATTTACTTTGCTCAAAAATATAAGAACCTATATATGATACTACACACAGATGACAACCAGCTTCAAAATTCAGTCGAGGGCGGTCCACCTTACTTATTATAACATATGCATAACATGATAGGAAGCATCAATTCCAAAATCATGACATACCTGCAGGGCATCTTGTTCCTGTATCCTGTATCTCATACAAAAGATGTTGTGTCACTCAAATAACAGTATGTTAACAGTAAATCAATATTTTTTGCAGGATATTTTATCTATCCTGTATCAATCATCATGATTAAATTTTGCGGGTACATTATACAAGCAATGCTTATACAATTCTGCTCACAAATACCAACAATGTCTGGTTCTTATTCACTTGTCTGTGATAATAGAAATGGCAAAAATATATACACCAGTCCAACATATATATTTACAAGATTAGTTCTCAGCAAGCCACAAAGCGGAAGCATATAGCAGTTTTTGAGTTTCACCAGAGCTTAGCTTACCTAAGACCCATTTAACATTCAAATCAAGACTTTAAGCCATACACAAGCTGGATGATTAGAAAATAAAAATGGTTAATATTGTTGTTTAACATCACTTTCAACATCAGAGGTCATATTGTGGTAGTTACCTCACCAATGATGTTTAAGACCTTTGATATTGAGAAAACATCAATCGACCAACCACCTAAATAATGCTTCTACCACCTCCCCTCCCCTACCTCTTCTAAAGAAGAAACCTCTCCATATGCTGCCTCTCAGCCTTTTTCTTTGTCAGGGTAGTCATACATTTCAGCAAGTGTTCCTGGTTCATTGGCCCGGAGTTCTGCAATGGAATTCTTGAGCAGGGTAGGACTAGCCGAGTATTGTTCAAGAAGGCTCTGCATCATTCCCTCTACATACCCTGCATAAACATACACATAATTGCTTTTTATCTTGATTAATACACAGGAATTTACAGTGGGAGAAGACCTATTTTTCATAAAATGATGGAGTTTTAAATAAGCAAACCATATGTAGATGGAGTTTTGTCTTTGCGTATTGTGTACTCCCCCTTCTTGAATTTGGGAAATCTGAGAGAAAACCGCGGTCTTCCATTTCTGGTCACAGCCTGTAGTCTACCACTGTTGTGGTTGAAGTGAAGAGCAGCAAGACAATACCTTGAAAACATAGCCGGTAGAGCAATTCACAATTTGATGGATAAATTTTGAGGTTGAAATGTTTCATGTGTCCATATTTAAATACATCAATGCTCAAATACCACAAACAAAGAACCAAGTGAAAAGGTGAAATGTAAAATATATTAAGGCAGGCCAGGGTACACAAACAATTTTGAGGGTATATTGGACTGACATGAACATGGAGGTTACGAATGTGGTTTAGCAGTGATGTCCACATGGCCTCAACCATATCAGCCCTAGCTACTCCATCAGGTACTGAATGACCAGCCACATAGTACACATGATTTATGATGGATTTCTTCCATAATACAATGTCTTCACAATCCTTTTTCTTCCCCAGTGCATCAATCTTTTTTCCAAGACCTGCAGAAATTATATAGAATCAAATAATTTATTAGCAGTGTTTTATATCTCACTCAGTATTTGTATTTTCCTTTATTAACATTTAGTTTGAGTTAAATTAACTTAAAAAACTCTTCCTAATTTTGATGGGCATTGTCACCTTTGGCTACATGCCAAATGTCAAAGTAGTGTTGGACACCAGCGGCATTTGGGTGGTTGTTGGTGAGGTCATCACGGATGTACTTATTGATACTCTTGTGCCTGTCGGTGATGATGCAGTCCAACTGGAGTCCTTGGTCATCCAAAAGAAATGACATGCTTCGTTTGAGGCCCTCCAGCTCACAAGCATTGCTGTTTGCCACTTCACTGCTCTACATACAGGGTTAATATTCAAATTTGTAAGATATATAACATAATGATTTAGCCAGATATGGAACTTGTTTGAGCAACAACTCACCTGAATCAACTTGATGTCAGCTATTTTGTTGATGCGCTGCTCGATGACATTATAGCCGCCATATTTCGCTGAATGCCCCGGGCTATCACAGCGACCGTCACCAGCAAGATGTAGACCACCTGGCATTGATTTTAGGGTAGCAATGACATCAGCTTGTTCTCTTCTCCAACTGTTGATGGCTATGGGGATGAGGTAATCTCTCTGGTGGCGGAAATATGTGTTTCGGCTCATAACAGGGACCTTGAGAAAATTGAAGAGCCTTAGCATTTGCGTAGGGAGTGACCCGGAGAACAAGATGGCAGCTGACAGCAGCAAATTTCCAGCAGGCATTTTACCTATGAAAGGTTGACTGGCCCATGTACGCATAAAGTGGCAATTCTGGCATACCTGTTGCACTTGTACCAGAGTACCAATTAAATTAATCACATTTGCCACACATGGTCCAGTACAGATGGGACATGATGTGAATAATTCCAGCAGTTGGCTTTCAAAGACTAAAAACTTCCTTTCATACTGCATGTCAGCTGGTCCTGTCTCTTTCAATGATCTGAAACATATGAGAATGTGACTGCTTCTATGGTAAAATTAGCACTCTTGTCAGCATGGATGCATGTCAACCAATATGGATTCAAAATGAATATAGAAGGCTTACCAGCTGAAAGAACCTCTTACCTGTCAGTGACTTCAATATCTATCTCCTGCAGGGACTGGTCTGATGGTTTGTAATCAGAGTCTCTGTCCTCTTTGATTGGGCTTTCCTCTAAGAATGGCAGAGGGGGTGCACCCTTTGATGGAGAGAAGATAGGTGGTCCGTATTGAGTTGATGCATCCACCATCACAACATGCTTGGTGCCAACACCTGATGCAAAAGTGCAATTTTGCTAATATGTTCAAATGTGTGAGAATATGTCATATATTGCTGATTACCATTATTTTCTTACTTTTACTCCTGAAGTGTGGCAGCTGTGTTTGAACGCAGGCCGACTTGTAGAATAATTCACCTGTAATGGGTGGCTTAATGTCAGTGGATACCTGAACATAACAAATTTCATAAATGCATACCTTTCACACGGCTGGCCATTTATTATATACAATAAATAATAATATTTTCCAATCTTGCAACACTGCCTCTTGCCAAATATTAACCAATTAATGCTGATTCATTAAATCATATAAAAATAATCTTTTATCGCAGTGGAACTGTTAGGAATCTGTAAGACATGACTGACTAAATACATACCTCTTGCTCACTTGATTCTTTATTATTGCTGCTAGCTGCCAATACCTATGGAATGACACACAGTGATAAAAATAAGGGGTTCATGCAGAAGGGGTTATCCACTCACAATAATGGTTCTATATAACGCAGCCCATTCCCCAAGAGAGAAAAACATTTTTGTATAGAATTTTTTTTCCATGTAATTGAAATTTTGCTTGATCTTCTTACCCTAGAAATTTCCCGTTTTGCCAATGCTCTACTCTTGCGGCCTTTGTTGTCATCTTGGTTATCCGACAAGGGCCGCTTCAGTGGGTTAGCATCCGGGGCTGTTGCGTGGATGGTTGGGACAGCTGTCGGCTCGAGAATTCGCCTTGATCGTGACATGCCCATTTCAAACTTTAGCTGGTCCTGGTATGACTCTGGAGTGAAATGTGCACTGCACAGAAACCTCCTAGAGGTTGCACTTGGCACATCAAAGTTTGCCCTCTTGGTACGAACAAAGCGCACCCACAATTGTTTTCGAGCATTTTCCTTAGGAAAAACATGCTCACTATGTCCTGTTAGATGCGAATTATTGCAGAACTGGGCCTCACATATTCGCACCATGATGATACAGACTGGAAGACATAAGGGTAAAGTTATATGAAGCAAATTTGACAGTAGGCAAGGACTGACTCACTGAGCACTGGCCCTGGGTATCGCCCGAGGATTGTCTAAGACAAGTGCAAGCAATCATACATCTACATATGGCAGCCTGACGAGACAAATCTATATGTTATCTGTGGAACAGCCTTATAAAACTTGAGCCGCCCAACGCTGATCACTACCGGCCATGCCAATTTTGTCATCGGGCAAGTGCAAATTCTGTTTTCAAAATCAGTACAGAAACATAATTAATGAATTCTAATTCGACTATCATATGGGAAATGTAAGGATGAGTATACTTACAGATTCTCAAGAAACGATGGACACAAAAACGCTGATGAGTGTCTATAAAAAGCGATAAATCAGTACGACAGCTAGTTCGCGAATAGAAACGGCGTCCGTGGCAACATCTTCTGGTGACATATGACGTCACAGCGCCTTCGTTCATCTTCGGCGTGTGGTCGGGAAGTTCCGGAATGTGTTGTTTGTTTTTGCTTATTTCTTGTTTACTACGCGTCGGATCGAAAAAAGAACTGCAAATTATTGATCAGAAAATCGCGTTCTATAAGATCCCGAAAATTCATATTTTACCCATTACTTGCACTTTAAGCAACTCGAAGCGGCAGCCATTGTTTGTGGTAAGTTCCAAATGAGACCATAACATATTTTCTCATACACTTTGGATTAGGATGAATGCCTCAAAACACTCAAGATAACAATACCTGAGTCTAAAAGGGGAAGGTCCTATGTCTTCCTTTTCCTTAGGTAACAAACGGCCAGTAATTTCTCCTCATCCGCACCACAGGAGGGGATACTCGATATCTGTTCAAGGACATCCATGCAGACAATTGGGCTTAAATTGAACCAATCGCATAAAAAAATCTGCGTCCATGATGCAAAAGGCATCCAAGCGCATAAATTGCTAAATTCCTCAGAGATGTAAAACGTTTTTTTCTTGAGGAAACCGAGCGGCGAACCAGATTCCCAATATTAGGCAGGACGAAATCGCCTTGGCTGGATTGAGTATTGCGTCTCTGTGGTTGACAATGAACGGCAGAAGGTGGTATAATTATTGTTATGTCGGTACTTACAAAATTTCCACATCCAGGCCCTTATGCACATACATATACGTAAACAATCACACAACAAAACACATGCAGACACAGCGGCGCACAACGTCGAGGTTCGCTATGTTCTAGATATCATAAAGCCCTCATTGTGTACCACATGATATCCGTTATGACGGCATCTTCGGTTTTGTTCCGTCAGAGGGAACGTTTATTGTATATCTAAAGAGCTTCTAGCTTAGCTATAAGCTCATTGGATTTATCTCCCATGTTGCGCCAGGTGTTGCTGGACTGAGGATGGGGACTGGAGATAGTCTCTACCACCAACTCCACACACAGTAAACCTGCAGGATACATCCCCTTCATGCCTTGTTATCTTTCTCATGACACGTAGGAAACGGCCCACAGACATTCATCCAAGTTGATGACTGTTTTCAAATTCATTCATTGTGGCGCCTTGAACAAAAGCTTCGTGTACATATACATTCAAACAAAAAGCGAACGCACAGAAAAATCACGCATGCGCAATACCTAAGTTAACTGCATTTACCCTAAGACATTCACACACGCTTCACAAGCCACTGCGTCGCTGCCAACTTAACAATCCCATATGCACCCACCAAGCCTTATGGTAACCACTTTGCACAGAGCAACCAGACAGCAAACAAAATGCAGACTAAGCAATTAGAGCAACGCAATAGTTATTGGTTCCGTGATTATCCGTGTCCAGAGTTCATCCAACGAGGAAGAATGAAATCATTAAAGTGTCCCCTTTATTACATATCCTTTTTGTGACAGGAATGAACCATCCTCCGACTCCTCACATTTAGATGCGATCGCTGACCGCTGAAGGTGCAGTGTAGCTATCGCTGTGAGATTGATGTACTGTAATCTGTACAACATTGCTACAAATTATTGTATTTCTTTTTACTGGGAACCGTTCCTATTGTGACTTGAGCGACATTTTCCGCTTATGATGCGCCATGGGTGGGTATATCAAATTAGTACACGCCTCCATCACCACCTACATAGTTTATTGCCTCGCAATAATGGATCTTGGCTGTCTTTTCTTCCTTAACTGATCTGCACACGCTGGTGTATAAACTTTGACTGAGATACTTAAGTTGTCGTTTGCAGATGGCAGGGAATGAAGTACAGCAGGGGGTGGGGTCGTAGGCTGAAGCTGGATGTCCGTGACAGTGTTGATTTAAAAAAAATAAAAACTACGTGTTAACTACGACAGTTCTTCACAAGAGGCATGTGGTTAGCAGGTCACGTGACCACACACCCTGTCACCTATCAAGTCAACATGTCAGTCACTACCGTGGCGAGCTAACAAAAAGCTCTCGCCCCAATGGTTTTATTTTGTCACAGCCTGGAGGATGTTTTTGCGGGGTGTCATACTTTGTCTCGAAAACATCTGAGTTAAAGCCTCCTTTTATTAATGGAAACAGTTGTGTATGACACCCATTGTACGCATGCGTGGGCGACAAATCGGTGTTCTAACGAGCGGATCTTGTTGCATGGAAGTTAAAGCCATGATTTGCAACCGGTATTACATTAAAATAAATCATATGATATGTGTGTCAGTTTGTGTTAAGGAAATGGCCAGTCTGCACTCACGCTCGCTGGTGCATACGCGAAACGACTCCAGAAACCGCTCAACTCCATGTACGAAGACTGAAAAGGAACGAAAGGGAGGTACCATTTGAAGTAAGTGGTTTTCTGATGTAGGTCAACTCTTGCAATGGGCTACTAAGTGAATGTGTATTATCGTCTATTTTCTGACGAAATGAGTGCACGCGCGCGTTTGATGAAGTTTTATTAAGGCAACCCTACCTTGCGATGGGCAATCGTATGATGCCACTGTCATCCTATCATAGCGTGCTTGGTTGTGCATTCCTTTATGACTTAATAACACACACAGCTTCCGTATGCGCCGGTTGCAGCACCTGTCATCGGCCAATTAGACCGGCATAAAATATCACTTGCAAGTTAACTTTCCACTGGTCTTATGAACTAGAATATCAATATGACGTTTAATCGTGATGACGATGGCAGCATCTGCAAGATTCGTTATGATATGCATTGCGCTCCGCCTATTATCGTATCGGCTGAGGTTCTCGGTCATGACGTAAGCAGCGGCCATGAATTCGTTTTGTGTTTTTACATATTGGAAATTAACTTATATTAATCTCATTTGTCTTAAGTTAAACATTGCTGATGGTTATGTGGGTTGGGATGATCTGTCGGTTACAAATACTTCTCTTAATATTTTCTTTTCTGGTTACGAAGCCGCGACGCTTGCCACGATACCGTATGTATTGTCTTATCACATTGGCTCGACCTGGCTTGAAGTTTGAAGTGGGATCGAAATGAAAATAAAATAAAAGGGTTCAACGTCGTTGTCAGTAATAAGGTGCTATCCTGACGGTGATAGTCAGTGCCGTCGACCAAATGGCACAAACTAGTTGCCTACATCGGGTTGCGAAACCCCGCCGCTCTATTGGAATCCTGCGCGATGCAATCGAGATCTCGAATCGGGAGCGGGAAAGGAATCGAAGAGTGTGACTTGTATTGATTATCAAATGCGTAGGGTGAATAATTGACAGACAACGTTACGCTAAGCATAGATGGTAGTGGCTGATTGCTTTGATAGGAACCCGCCTCTGACATTGCTATCGCTCACTGACATTGGTATGCAAACCCCGGTTGTGTAAGTCTCACTCGGTTCCACTGAGCTACTTTTTGCCAGTACAGAACGCATCAACTCCAGTTTTATTGCTAATAAACGCTGTTTTCTCATGACTGTACTCATCTTAACTCTTAAGCAATAGGTTTCGTCATTTACATAAAATTGATGCGATATTTATTGGATTTATGAGCCATGGGGTGATGGCTATAGGGAATCATGGGTAATTTGTCAACAATGTCTGCATCATAGATACAAGGTATGTTACCGTGTCTGTTAGGTGCCAGGTGTAGGGTCATGGATGTCAGGTATAGGGTCGTGGATGTCAGGTATAGGGTCATGGATGTCAGGTATAGGTTCATGGTTGTCAGGTATAGGTAGGGTCGTGTATGTCAGGTATAGGGTCTAGGATGTCAGGTATAGGGTCTAGATGTCAGGTTTATGGCCATGGTGTCAGGTTTATGGTCATGGATGTCATATAGGGTCAGGTATAGGGTGGAGGGTCTGGATGTCATTGGGTATAGTCTGACATGGCTATGGCCATGGGTGTCATAACAAGGATGTAGGTTGTCAGGT
Organism: Urechis unicinctus; assembly: GCA_034190875.2. NCBI lineage: Eukaryota > Metazoa > Annelida > Polychaeta > Xenopneusta > Urechidae > Urechis > Urechis unicinctus. The sequence continues at coordinate 68,262,317 of CM067343.1, read as the reverse complement.
ATAGGGTCATGGATGTCAGGTATAGGGTCATGGATGTCAGGTATTCATCAGGTAATCATGGATGTCAGTATAATTATTCAGGTCATGGATGTCAGGTTAGGATGTCTGGTTGTCAGGTATAGGGTCATGGATGTCAGGTATTAGGGTATGGATGTCAGGTTATTTCATGGGTCTGACCGGTGTGATGACAACGCATGGTTTTCAGGGGTTCAGGCACTGTGTATAAGGGTAATAATGTCAGGAGGTCTATAGGGTCCGTGTCATAACACCATGTAATGTCATGATTCAGGTATACCGTGTCATATTCAGGGCTGTCACAGGTTGGTGTCAGGTATGGAGGGGGGTATGAGAACTTCAGGTTCATATACAATATAGGAATCATGGGTATGTCACAGGTGCTGTCAGTATGGGTCATATGGTGGACAGAGTGTGTAACAATGTGTCTATGGCCAGGTGTATACATGGGGGGGGGTTACGTGATGTCTGGTCAGGTGTTCTGAGGTATACATGGATGTCAGGTATAGGGTCATGGAAGGTACCGTGGATGTCAGGTATATAGGGTCATGGATGTCAGGTATGGTTGTCAGGTATAGTCACAGGTAGTAGGGTAACTTAGTCTGTCAGGTTCATACGAAGGCCTACCCATTTGAGTGGAACACATATGTCTAGGTAAGTTTCATTGTGAAGATCACCATGTCGGGTTGGTGTCAGGAGGGTTGGAAATCAGGTATAAATGTCAGGTAAGTAAACATGTAATGATCTTGGGTGCCAGGCATTAAGGCACGGGTCAGGTTATTACTAACAGGTAATTTCTGCTCTGACCGGTGTTCTGACACCGCTGTTGGTGTATAAGTATACCACCGTCCGATCGGGGCTACGCTGTTGGTATGCACCTTTCATTATGAGATACCGATGTACTTGCCCATACACATGTAATGTCACAGGGCTGCCAACATTGGTGCACCATACCCAGAAATATCCTGTAACCAAAGTATGATAATGTATAAATATCCCGGGACCGAGCGTACGCTGGGGGGTGAGGTGGGGGGGGGGGGGCTGTGATGTGTCGTTCTAGGTGAGTAGTCACCAGTCGACTTAGTCTCTCAGGTTCAACGAAGAAGCCTACCCTTTGAGTGGAACACATAAGCTAATTAAAGTTTATTGTGAAGATTACGTACGCTTGTGAGAGGTAACTATAAATGTCAAGTTGATATTCTTTTTCAATAGATCGGGTGACATTGTCCAGGTCAGTGCGTCAGCAAAAAAGAAGTAGGCTGAACCAAAGACCTGAAAGCACTCGAGTGATATCGGAATGCGGCATCCTCCAGCGGACGCCAGTAAAACACTCGCCAGGTGGCGTCCCCGGTTGTAGAATTGGCCGACAGCGGCGCAGTGTGCATTGGCGCTCAAACCCACGCGGAACAGTGAAATACATCAACAGAGAAATCGTGATAGAGCCAACTAAACAGACTCATCCTATCTTTAAACCTTCCGCAAAGTTGGTTATCAAATATCAATAAAGTACGCGCCCCTGGACGTGATAATACGCGCTATGGCTGGCGTGGACATTGAATCAGAGGCCATTGTCCAGTCGGCTGGACAGGACTCCGTTGTAAGTGACCACTCGCGACAGGTTGTGGACGACATAATAGCCCCACACATCAAAGACACCATCTCCGATGATCAAATCTTAGCGGACGCTGTATCTAACGAGGACGGATCGGACGAGGAAGTGACCATGGGATTGCTAGGATCGGTCCTGTCATACTTCACCTGGGGATTGGGAGAGGTCACGTGGTACTTAGCCAACCCGCCTGTGTTGTTCTCGCACCTGATACTCATCGCGTTGCTATTCCACCTGTACACACGAGGTGTCCGCAAGAGGGAGCTACTTGTGCTGGCCCTGGTGGAGGAGACGCTTGCTGTCCTGCTCTGGTTCATAATACCAAATAGCCTCGGAATCATCGTCGCTATCCTCATCTCCATTTTCATTTACGAGAGTGTACTAGGCCCCTAAACTCGTTCTCAGAAATAACGCTGTTCTGATTTCGGGTGAGTACAATGCAATGTCATTCACAATTGATCTTATCATATCATAACTTACCCTTCAGTTATAAATGAGGTATATGGCTTGCGTCAACAATCCACCTATCGTTAGCCTCACCTTGGACCTTGACCTTGATGATCACTTAAACAATTCATCTCCAATAAACAACCCAATAACTCATCCACTAACACCACTTAGTCAATCGCTAATTATGGCCCCAATCAATCACCAATCACCTCATCAACCATCAATCACAGCCTCATTTACCGCCAGTCACTGACCCGTCAATCACTGACCACCCACTGACAAATCGCTACACGCCAGGCGCCTGACATAACTATTTGCTTAAGTTGTCTATTCATGCGGTCTCGCCCACGTGACTGCGGGCAGACCATTCACCTGTCATGTGTCAGATATATCCGTTCTATACCGTACTCGTTATAACAGCGAGTGATGACGACTTGACATAAACGAGACCTTATAAATGCCGATTCTATGTATCCTGTCATCTCCAACCTAACACCCACTCCCTTTATTCGATCAAACCAGACGAAGACACAGCCGCAACAGGTCAGTCGCTACAGCTAAATCATTCAGTTTTTCCCCATCACTCATCCTTACGACTGTCTAGCGGTTCATCCTGTGAATGTTAATCTCCGGCTGTGAGATTCCGTCGCGGAGGTGTAAGTGGCGGGCTGTGACTGTTAAACGCAAGTCAACACCTTCACAAAATATCCCTGTCCTTCCAATGCTGTGGCCAGTACTCGCGTAAGCTGATCCGCTTGACTCTAGTACCCATCCATGTCAGCAGGAAAGCGCTTCTCAAACACTCGTCTGCCATTAACCACCCTTCCACACATCTCATATCCGGGGCTCAACTGTTGCTTGGAAACTGTTGACAAGCTGTCAGTTTCCCTGCTGTAATTTGTCGTTACAACATTTTCGCCCCCCCCCCACACACACCTACACGCACACATATTTGATGCATTTCATAACATAATTCATTGAATTATTTAAAATAAAATGACGAAGAGAAATTTGGAGTCTGTTTGGATATGGAAAGATTGGAGTAATTATGGAACAGAAACACTTGCAGTTACAACATAGAGTTTTATCGCATAAATACGCATGGATTGTGTTTCTAACAGCCCATCAAGTGAAATCACTAAAGATAGAAGTGAGGTTTTCAGTCACCAATGAAGCTGTCTTCACCAAGTCCGTATTTAGCGTCCCGATCACATAGAATATCATAGAAAATCTCTAGTTCGAATTTTTTTTATTTTTTTCCCTTATGCCCGAGTTCCGGGCCCATAGATATATTTTCTAACCACTTAAAATAAAGGGAACCATACTCCCCCCGACAGCGCAGATGGGCTATATCCCCTCACAAATGAGGTTGAATGCAGGAATGAAAATAACCCAAAAGATTTACAATTGAACACACCGACCAAAGCGTCGGTTCACGGAAGCCGGAGGATAGGTTCGTGCCAATCCATCTTACAAAAAATTACCCCAAGCGAAATACAGCAACAGTAGTTAACTATTATTCACAAACCACCTAATGTTTGATCCACACTACACTCAAGTGCCCGACTTTTTTGCCAGAATGACAAATTATTTACTTTCACGGAGAGCTGTTGAACAAAGCAAGCTCTTGGAACGAATTCCCACGACTTGTTGCCCGGACGCGCTCACTGCTGTGACAGAGTGCCAGAAAGCACTCCCCTTGTCAAAATAGCCATTCCTTCGTCAAGGCTGTTGATGACAAGATGTCCTTGTCTTAGAAAGGAGATATCATACTATTACCTGATGTATTGAACCGCCAAATTGTCCATGACTTGTGTAAAGCGTGAAGTAACCGCTTAATGAGAGTGTGAGAGACATAGTGAGGGGGGAAGGAGGGGGAAGGAGGGGGAAGGAGAGGGAAGGAGAGGTAGAGGGAGATGGAGCGAGAGAGAGAGAGAACACACGAGAGAGAGAGAGAGGGGGGGGAGAGAGACAGCGCGCGCACGAGAGATGGAGAGAGAGAGAGATCACGCGAGTGAGAGAGAACCCGCGCGCGAGAGAGAGAGATACAGAGAGAGCGAGAGGAAGACAGACAGACAGACAGACAGACAGACAGACAGACAGACAGACAGACAGACAGACTGACAGACAGACAGAGAATGGATGTTTTCTGCGTTGACAATAATTGTATGATTTATATATGTGTCACGCATGTGAAGCGATGTGGAGATTCGGGAGGTTGGTGAGGTGGCCCGTGCGGTTCGCCTGACAGGTCGGGTGGTATACGGACGCGAATGTGGAGCTCAACCTGTCATTATTCGACTAACACCAGTAGCCAACACCCAATACACTGTATGTATGCTGCGCTGATATATTCATGCTGTAGCGCACGCATACTAAGCTAGGTGATTTTTCGGAGGTTTTAGCGCTATGTAACAGAGCAAGCTGCTTGAATAGAGGTTTTAACGTCATGTAACAGAGCCGGCTGCTTGAATAGAGGTTTTAGCGCCATGTAACAGAGCAAGCTGCTTGAATAGAGGTTTTAGTGCCATGTAACAGAGCAAGTTGCTTGAATAGAGGTTTTAACGCCATGTAACAGAGCAAGTTGCTTGAATAGAGGTTTTAACGCCATGTAACAGAGCAAGCTGCTTGAATAGAGGTTTTAACGCCATGTAACAGAGCAAGCTGCTTGAATAGAGGTTTTAGCGCCATGTAACAGAGCAAGCTGCTTGAATAGAGGTTTTTTAGCAAGTTGCCATGTAACAGAGCAAGCAAGTTGCTTGAATAGAGGTTTTAACGCCATGTAACAGAGCAAGTTGCTTGAATAGAGGTTTTAACGCCATGTAACAGAGCAGTTGCTTGAATAGAGGTTTTAACGCCATGTAACAGAGCAAGCTGCTTGAATAGAGGTGCTGAATAGAACGCCATGTAACAGAGCAAGTTGCTTGAATAGAGGTTTTAACGCCATGTAACAGAGCAAGCTGCTTGAATAGAGGTTTTAACGCCATGTAACAGAGCAAGCTGCTTGAATAGAGGTTTTAACGCCATGTAACAGAGCAAGTTGCTTGAATAGAGGTTTTAACGCCATGTAACAGAGCAAGTTGCTTGAATAGAGGTTTTAACGCCATGTAACAGAGCAAGCTGCTTGAATAGAGGTTTTAGTGCCATGTAACAGAGCAAGCTGCTTGAATAGAGGTTTTAACGCCATGTAACAGAGCAAGCTGCTTGAATAGAGGTTTTAACGCCATGTAACAGAGCAAGCTGCTTGAATAGAGGTTTTAACGCCATGTAACAGAGCCAGCTGCTTGAATAGAGGTTTTAACGCCATGTAACAGAGCCAGCTGCTTGAATAGAGGTTTTAGCGCCATGTAACAGAGCAAGCTGCTTGAATAGAGGTTTTAGTGCCATGTAACAGAGCAAGCTGCTTGAATAGAGGTTTTAGCGCCATGTAACAGAGCCAGCTGCTTGAATAGAGGTTTTAGCGCCATGTAACAGAGCAAGCTGCTGCTTGAATAGAGGTTTTAGTGCGCCATGTAAACAGAGCAAGCTGCTTGAATAGCGCTATGTAACAGAGCCAATAGAGCAAGCTGCTTGAATAGAGGTTTTAGTGCCATGTAACAGAGCAAGTTGCCTGAATAGAGGTTTTAGTGCCATGTAACAGAGCAAGTTGCCTGAATAGAGGTTTTAGTGCCATGTAACAGAGCAAGTTGCCTGAATAGAGGTTTTAGTGCCATGTAACAGAGCCAGCTGCTTGAATAGAGGTTTTAGCGCCATGTAACAGAGCCAGCTGCTTGAATAGAGGTTTTAGTGCCATGTAACAGAGCAAGCTGCTTGAATAGAGTTACAAAGCTGGCTGTCTGCATGAAGATGTTAGCGCTTAGTTACAGAGCCATCTATTTCTTGAATTGTAAGGGATGAATTGAATGGTGGATATATGACGATTGCATTTACATTTCCCCATAAACGTCCCTCTCTAGACGTATCTATCGCTCACACACATATAGTACCCACCCCCAACCTATCCTGCACCTACCCTCCTCATCCCTCAAGTGCTGACCCTCGCGTCACCTTGTCTCACTGTCTTACTAACGTTTCTTCAGAGAGATAAAACGAAGTAGCCAGTCTGCACTTCTTCATAGGAGTAAGGGCTCGCGAGTGACATTAAGTGACATTAAGTGACGTGGTGGATGAGAGAATGTGGGGGTAGTTGATAAGCTCTACATCCTTGACAGGGAGTTATCAAATAGCTTTGAGAAGTTCTGAGACAATACATCTCTTGTACGGTAAAGGTCGTAAGGTCAAGGTGAAGTGCGGTTAGTGTGACAGTTACGATTGTGACACATGTGTTGAGTTACATTTAACGTCCCCACTTTAACCTGGTCGTTCTTTGGCTGCCCTCGCTGTAACTAAGCTGTTCTTCAATCGTCCTCTCTGTAACTTAATTCTTCATTAGCCGCCCTCTCTGTAACTTTATTCTTCATTAGCCGCCCTCTCTGTAACTTAATTCTTCATTAGCCGCCCTCTCTGTAACTTAATTCTTCATTAGCCGTCTTCTCTGTAACCTAATTCTTCATTAGCCGCCCTCTCTGTAACTTAATTCTTCATTAGCCGCCCTCCCTGTAACTTAATTCTTCAGTAGCCGCCCTCTCTGCAACTTAAATCTTCATTAGCCGCCCTCTCTGTAACTTAATTCTTCATTAGCCGCCCTCTCTGTCACTTAATTCTTCATTAGCCGCCCTCTCTGTAACTTAATTCTTCATCCCTCTCTGTAACCTAATTCTTCATTAGCCGCCCTCTCTGTAACTTAATTCTTCATTAGCTGCCCTCTCTGTAACTTAATTCTTCGTTGGTCTCTGTGTAATAATGGCGCTCATTGGCTTTCTTCTCTGTAACTAGGTGTTACTTCGTCCGTCCTCTCTGTAACTAGGTGTTTCTTCGTCCGTCCTCTCTGTAACTAGGTGTTACTTCGTCCGTCCTCTCTGTAACTAGGTGCTTCTTCGTCCGTCCTCTCTGTAACTATGTGTTACTTCGTCCGCCCTCTCTGTAACTAGGTGTTACTTCGCCCGCCCTCTCTGTTACTAGGTGTTTCTTCGTCCGCCCTCTCTGTAACTAGGTGTTGCTTCGTCCGTCCTCTCTGTAACTAGGTGTTTCTTCGTCCGTCCTCTCTGTAACTAGGTGTTACTTCGTCTGCCCTCTCTGAAACTAGGTGTTACTTCGTCCGTCCTCTCTGTAACTAGGTGTTACTTCGTCCGTCCTCTTGGTAACTATGTGTTACTTCGTCCGTCCTCTCTGTAACTAGGTGTTACTTCGTCCGTCCTCTCTGTAACTAGGTGTTTCTTCGTCCGTCCTCTCTGTAACTAGGTGTTACTTCGTCCGTCCTCTCTGTAACTAGGTGTTTCTTCTTCCGTCCTCTCTGTAACTAGGTGTTACTTCGTCCGTCCTCTCTGTAACTAGGTGTTTCTTCGTCCGTCCTCTCTGTAACTAGGTGTTACTTCGTCCGTCCTCTCTGTAACTAGGTGTTACTTCGTCCGCCCTCTCTGTAACTATGTGTTACTTCGTCCGTCCTCTCTGTAACTAATTCATACTTCAACTTTCCTTGCAATGTCTTCTTTTGACCGCTAAGTACAACGCCAACAGCGGTCATTTCCTGCAGTAGTGTTGAACCGATTCCCTTTTACTTATATGCATATCACGCCCTGTAACCACGCCTATATCCTCCTCACGCTGACTGAATCATTTATCATCAAAGTGATCCGTGCATCACTAATACAGTCGCTCATAAACTCTCTTCTCTCTGTCTCTCGCGACAATATCACACCGTGATCTACATTTCTAAATATATATCCACTCTCTTGAGTAATGTCACTAGCTCATAAAATTCTCCTCGCCACTTATACCTGCGATATTTTCAACACCAGCCCAATTCCATTTCCACTCCACCCCAGCACCCCGTCCGACCTAACCCTGTACACCTGAGACAAACACTTAAACAAAGAATTTTCCGTCATCAATATAGTTCATTTCAGCATGTGAAAAAAAAAATATTGCTCCCTGGTGCCTTCTTTAGGTCAAATTGAGGTCATCAAACTGGCTAACATCACTACCGCTAATTCATGTAGGGGATTGCAGGCAACCAAAGGTCATGGTCCTGGCAAAGACACTTCAGATTTACAATATGTATTCGCCATTTTATTGCCTTAGTATTTTAAATGTGCGGTTGATTCAAAGCTGCGTTCTGCACGATACTCATTATAATATACCACTAACCAACGCATCTGCAAACATAATTTTCTGACATCGTCGTAAATGCTGTCAACATTCTCGTCTGCTATGAGGTTCTTCAGCTCATTGGCGCGATAGTCTATATCCATGTAACGCAAAATACACTCAATGACCCCAATTCCTTAGCCCATATAAAAACAAAGTGTCGATGGATTCCGTTATGGTGGGGCACTTTTTGCATTCCATTTAACGGCAGTCGGCACCTTGATAAGCCAGCTTGTCGTTGAAAGTCCAACCTACTTCATCCGTCGCAGTGAAGACCCATATCCATATCTGATAAGAGGTGTATATGACAAAACGTTATCATTCTTTGATAAGTGACTGACCCGGCACAGGTACCGACATGGTCGACGTTTGATGATGTTAATCTGTCAATATGTGAAAGTGCTTGACGAGGTAACACTCGCCAGCGTAACCCAATCCAAAGCTCACACAAACGTCCAACATACAGACATGTGTTTGTCCTCGTTCATGCTAACTCATTGGGCTGATTTGTTGGCTTAAGTGTGATTAGCTCTGCCTGATTTCTGGCAGTAACTTCAGATCTGGGTAGTTTCGGCTATGCTTGCAATTTCAACTTGCTGAGGTCATATTTTTGAGCTGAGGTCGATCGATTTACACGAACATCAAAGGATCCCGCGTTACGTCACTGGTTTCAACCGTTCGCGTTGGTTGCGTTAGTTTCTACATGGCAGCCATGGTATTTGAACGCCCACAAGTGTCTTTTGGGACAAACACTTCACAACTCTTCTTGTGGCGTGAACAGAATCGCACAGACAGTCATCGTCTGGCAAAGTCGCGCGCGCAAACAAAAATCGTCTCAATCACTGATGTTGTTCCATACTTCAGACAGTGAACAATTATTCAAAGTCACCGACATAAGTTGACTCCGCACTTGGACGATTATGTAAGAAAAAATCTCGTCTGTGTTCCTTTCCACTCGACGGTCAAGGAATTTTTCCATTTTTACCCCATCAACTTCGAGGTAATCTATGGCCCCTTGATAGCGAGGTACCAATCAGACTCTGTCGTTCACTTTGAAGAAAGCCCGAAAAAATTCCAAAATATGATCATTATGTTTGAGTACTATTTTCATGAAAAATTAATGGAAGGGACTGCCATTTCACTCTTTACTAAGGGGGCCGTTCAAATATTATGTTGCTGACTTTTCACACACCCCCCCCCCCCCACCCCATAACCTGTGATGACTTAATCAAATATTAACTTTTGTGTGACTTTGTTACACTCTTCACAATATCAACTGTGCTTAAAAGAAACTGCGTTTAGCGAGCTATAACTCACATCTACATCAGAAATGCGACTAAGAGGGTATCGTTGACTCAAAACCTTTCCTTATTCGTAATCTAGAGAGCCAGAAAACACCACCCGGCTTAGTCTACCAACATTAACACTTTGATGTCCTAGCTATTGCGACTTAATCACACATTAACTTGTGTTTACACCACACATGTAGGCGTCAGTCGTTTACCAAACAAGATGCGGGTGTTACAGCACGAATCCGACCCCATGCAATGATGAAGTTTAGGTACTTGTAAGTACTTGTAATCACGTGATGAGTACTTGACCGTCACACGTAGTTGGGTACCAAGTACTGCTCATGACATAACTGCTTCCCATAACAGACTCACCTCCTAATCAGTCAATTTCGCCGAAACTCTTGACTAGTACATGCACGGCATCTCAATAAGCGAAATTCAAGGGGCCCCGGTCATATATTTTATAAATAAAACGCCAGGTTTTTAACTAGCTGTCAAATACAGGTTTAGATTAGAAGTATTCAGTCGCGAAGTCGATAAGACATTGCGATGCATGGTTCGATAAGATAACGCCGGCAAAATTAACAACACAAATAAGGTTCTCTAGAAATCTGTGTGTCCAAGTTCGTATGACAGACGTGGAAGAATAACGCACTTGACAAAACGACACGAACTGAATTGCGCGCATGCGTGAGTGATCTCCCGATCGATCACGGCTTCTTGTGAATTATTGTAACTTAGTGGACATGGAGTGACACAACGTCATCTATGATTAGTCCGTTAAAGGAGTGACACAACGTCATCTATGATTAGTCCGTTATAGGAGTGACACAACGTCATCTATGATTAGTCCGTTATAGGAGTGACACAACGTCATCTATGATTAGTCCGTTATAGGAGTGACACAACGTCATCTATGATTAGTCTGTTATAGGTTATTTCACCCCCCAACAAACGCATACACACAGACATACAATTACGAACACATACACCCACCACTTCTCCATCCCTCCTAAAACTTTAAGTTAGATTTACAACCTTTCGGCCACTCGGGACATGAAAACTAAACCAATTTAGGCTAATGAAATTCACCCCTTTTCACTCGTACCAGATTAAAGGTTGTAAATCTAACTTTTCACTCGTACCAGATTAAAGGTTGTACATCTAACTTAAACTTTTGGGGGGGATGGAGAAGTGGTGGGTGTATGTGTTCGTAATTGTATGTCTGTGTGTATGCGTTTGTTGGGGTAGCAAATCGGGACTATACAATTTGGAAACTGACCCGTTCGGAACATTGACTTAAAGGGATTCAAAAGGTTTACGTAAATTGGACAACAATTAATCTGGTACGAGTGAAAAGGGGGGAATTTCATTAGCCTAGATTGGTTTAGTTTGTATGTCTGTGTGTATGCGTTTGTCGGGGGGTGAAAGTTATAAATGAGTCAACAATCACATATGTATGTATGTATGTATGTATGTATGTATGTATGTATGTATGTATGTATGTATGTATGTATGTATGTATGTATGTATGTATGTATGTATGTATGTATGTATGTATGTATGTATGTATGTATGTATGTATGTATGTATGTATGTATGTATGTATGTATGTATGTATGTATGTATGTATGTATGTATGTATGTATGTATGTATGTATGTATGTATGTATGTATGTATGTATGTATGTATGTATGTATGTATGTATGTATGTATGTATGTATGTATGTATGTATGTATGTATGTATGTATGTATGTCTGTCTGTATGTCTGTCTGTATGTATGTGTATGTGTGTGTGTGTGTGTGTGTGTGTGTGTGTGTGGTGTGTGTGTATGTATGTATGTATGTATGTATGTATGTATGTATGTATGTATGTATGTATGTATGTATGTATGTATGTATGTATGCGTGCATGTGTGTATGAATACGTTTGTATGTATATTACATTTGTACCTACATTTTATCTACATATGTGGGTGTTCAAAGCATAGTGCCGATTTGTTATGACATGACGTCGTTGTATTTACAACCCTACACTTCAGACAGTAACAGACTTAGCCAACTTGTAAGACATGAGCTGGAGGTCAGCAACAGGTGCGCTGCACTCGCTGCCTCATGTTGACCTTGAGCCCCGCTCTCCCGCCGCCTCCCCTCCCGCTCCATAAACTGCGAATCGGTAAGAGAGAGAGAGAGAGAGAGAGAGAGAGAGAGAGAGAGAGAGAGAGAGAGAGAGAGAGAGAGAGAGAGAGAGAGAGAGAGAGAGAGAGCTATCAGGAGTGGTAAAGGGAGGGTGCATTGATCAATCAATTCAATAGAGCCCCTTAAAACTGTTGAACATGCCAAACTGAAGAAGGATTGACTACAAAACTACGACGAATTAGCTTTTCTCCCCGACAACGCTTTGGTTCCTTAGCCCCAACCCCTCTCCCACGTCCTCCACTCCAACACCCTGCGTTTCCAGCTCCGGATGTCTCAAAGTGACTTTCACAACGCCACACAATTAACTATAGTCACCGAATCAAATCGACATGTGGATAATATTTCCAGGAGCAAGTAGGTACCAGTCGATGACGTTTGTATTCGTCGCAATGTGATCTCGATATGTGCGATCGTGTAATCAACATGTCGGATGTACATTGTGAAGACGAGAACGAAATGGAACACAGATATGTTAACTTGTAACCCTGTTATTTATCTGATTGTCTCGTCTCGCGTTACGTACATGAATCCTGGCACACTCCGTCAACTGGCAAATCGGTGGGGTGATGACGTTATGACAGCAACAGAACGCCCTGTAGTACTCAAACTACGTTATGGTTAATCAAGCTTGCCTATCACTCTGTGGTTCGACATTTTCTATTATTCATATCATTATCACAACCATCGACATCTTTCTGCAGATCTTCCTTATCATCAACAATCGTCATTATCTTCTTCTCCAGCAACAAAACAATCATAACAACCCTCACCATTTCCGTCAGCATTATTTTCACAATCATTACCATATCTTTAAATCAATATTAAAAATCATTCTGTCATCGTCATCCTCGCATACAATAGTTGTCTTCATCACCAACCTTCACGTTATGACTGCCACCTTCTTCCAGACGATGATATATCCGACTCTCTGCGGCACTACTGCCCTAATCTCAAGTTTGACGTCACTAAGCAACCAGACGGAAGTCACCATGTCAACACGTACCTACGCTACACAGAATATCACCATGCCTTCTGGACGCAACGCGACCCAACATCCAAAGGTATCCTCATCCCCAACCCTTGTACACAGATGCATATGGCTTAAATATAATAGGTCACTTTGTTAGTGAAAATGCCATTCATCGAATGTAGAGGTGACCAACGTCTTCACAGTCGATTCTATTTTTCTGAGCAGGAGTTAAAATCGACGAGGTGACGCGCGTCGAGGAAGGATGCGACTACGCCATCATCCGCGCCATCCGAAACGCCAATGCCGAGGTAAACTCACCGTCGCTGTGGCCTTCTTACTGTCATCCCATCGATAACTTCCAAAGCGTTTGATTAATAATTGATTTGCTTACAGCCACGGCAATGTTTTTACATGACCTTGGGCAAGGAACGAGGTCATATGGTGACCTTGATCGCGGAGTCTGGAGAGGAGCGAGACAAGTGGCTGAGCGCCATGCAGCAGTTCCTCGGCCATCGCGTCGAGGATCTGCGTTCCAAGTAAAACATCTCTTTCCATTCGGCTTCCTCCGTTTACGTAATAACCCTAGCGTGATGAAATCAAACCTTACCCCAGATGTTGCACCAAATTGATTTTATAAAAACAGAATGCCAACACTTGAAAATGTAATCACTCGCATATGCTATGTTGTACTCAGCTGGTTGGGCCAGCTCTTCACGCGCGCACAGGTGAGTGACGTCAGTGGCGGCACTGTGACGTTAGATGACGCTGTGTCGATTATGACGGCGGCCCAGAGACCCACAGACAGGCCTTACGTCGCTAACCTTTTCACGGTAAGCATTGCAACAACGGCCAGTTATTTTTCAAAAGGTCATGACCCATTTCGTGACTTAACCGCCGATCGAACAACATATGGTCAATTCAATACTACGGGACGCTATTCTCTCACCGCCTCCCTCCTTCCCACATCCTTCATTCTGCAGGTGTTCGCCAAACTATCCGGGATCAAGACATCGGCAGGAGATGCCGCACTCAGCAAAGAGCAGTTCGATAAGTTCTTTGACCTTGCCTCATCACAGACAGAAATCAAGCGGATTTATGAGAAAATGCTGGACCAGAAGAATGGTGAACTTCTCCTCCCTCCGCACAAGTTCCACTCATTCATCGAGGAAGAACAGAAGGTAGGAACGGATAACAGCAAAAGCAGAATACAAAAGATTGGGCTTAATGCAGAAAATGGGCTGAACTCGGTTAGGTAGATTGCCAAAGGTGCGGCCGATTGCTGTAGGTGGGCCCGATTTCCAAAGGTGGGGCCGATTGCTGAAGGTGGGGCCGATTGCTGAAGGTGTGGATGATAGCAGTAGGTTAGGCTGATTATAGAAAGTGGGTCCGATTACAGTAGATGGGTCCGATCACTGATGGTGTGGCTGATTACAGAAGGGAGGATTCAGTGCAGTAGGTTGGTCTGATTACAGAAATGAAGGTTGATTACAGTAGGTTGGTCTGATTACAGTAGATTGGGTTGATTACAGTAGGTTGGTCTGATTACAGTAGATTGGGTTGATTACAGAAGGGATCGTTGATTGCAGTAGGTTGGTCTGATTACAGTAGGTTGGTCTGATTGCAGTAGGTTGGTCTGATTGCAGTAGGTTGGTCTGATTGCAGTAGGTAGGGTTGATTACCGAAGGGAAGACTGATTACAGAAGGTGGGCTGGGTTCCAATATGGAAAGTGGAAAGATATCGTTTGAAACAATAACCAACTCCTGAAAATATACATCTTCACTTCAGATAAATTTCCAATGTCTACTTAGACCAAAACCCACGTATCATGATAGCATTGGAAGTTGTATAGTTCGGTTTGTACCATGGGATTCATTGATACTGATATTTTCGATCTATTTGTGGATTTTTTTACAGGAAAATGTCACAATGAACGTCGTGAAAAGTTGGATGAAATCATATGAAACAGTTGTGCCGTCCATGAATATGTCTTTGATAGGTAAGATATATATCATACATACTCTCAAATATCTGTGTCCACGCATCAGTCAAAGTATTGAGGTCGGGTTGGTCTGATTATTGTTATTTTAGAATTGTGTGTGATGTTTTCTAGGATTTTCTAATTATTTCCTGTCTGACGAGCAAGCTTTGTTACACCGGGATCATTTGAGCGTCTGTCAGGACATGACGCGCCCTCTATCGCATTATTTCATCGCTACGTCACACAACACGTGAGTTTAATTAAACATTCAAAGTTCGTTTACTTAATCTGGACGCTTCTAACCGGGTGAGCATTGATACGCGTCATGGTGGGGCGGGGGGGTTGGGGGATCATAGTGTAAGCATTTTAATGTTTATGGTTGGGTAATTATTGTTTGAGTTTACTCATGCGTATCTATGCGACATTTCCAGCGAATTGAGTGCAAAGCACTTACGCAAATAACGTTGAAATCATTTGTAAACAACCTCACATCATGGAGTGATGTGCTTCAAACTATATACACGTCACAGTGGCTTATTTGCTGATCAACTTAACGTAATGCAAGCATATAAACAAGTCGTATTTACTCATGGATAAATAAGCTCCATTTGGTTCGCATGGTTGATTTCAGTTACTTGACCAAGGACCAGTTAAAGGGCAAGAGTAGCGTTGACGCTTACATCAGCGCTTTCAAGAGAGGCTGCAAGTGTGTGGAGCGTAAGTACTTATGTTGCCCAAAAAGCTTCCGTTAGTCGGCGCTGTAACCATATTTTCGTCTGTCCTTCCGTTCGTCTGTCCTCCCGTTCGTCTGTCCTTCCGTTCGTCTGTGTCCTTCCGTTCGTCTGTCTTTCCGTTCATCTGTCCTTCCGTTCGCCCGTCCTTCTGTTCGTCTGTCCTTCTATTCGTCTGTCCTTCTATTCGTTTTCCCTCCCGTTCGTCTGTCCTTCCGTTCGTCTGTTCTTCCGTTCGTCTGTTCTTCCGTTCGTCCTTCCATTCGTCTGTGTCCTTCCGTTCGTCTGTCCTTCCGTTCATCTGTCCTTCCGTTCGTTTTCCCTCCCGTTCGTCTGTTCCTCCATCCCCACCCCAAATGTAGGGGATTTTAATGATTATTGCCACTGATTTTACAGCCTCAGTATGTCTATGATACCCCCTGTATAACCTCAGTACTTGGTCATACTAATATGGCTTCCTGTTGCAGTGGACTGCTGGGATGGCCCCAACAACGAACCCATCATTTACCACGGACACACTCTTACTTCTAAGATCCTTTTCAAGGACGTCGTCGAAGCTATTCACGAATACGCCTTCATTGTGTCCGAGTGAGTATCAGTCGTGAATGTTGTCGCGTCTGAAGCCTGTAGAATGTGGACGTAACTTGTTACTCGCCTGTTCGTCTGCTTTAGTTACCCTGTCATCCTGTCGTTCGAGAACCACTGCTCATTGGAACAACAGAAGGTCATGGCACAGTATCTCATCAACATCCTGGGAGGTAAGCATTCAAAAACTCAACAATATGGCAATATGTTTCCAATAGTGTAACATTAAACAAACAGCTGTCTGCACTGCTTCCAATAGTGTAACATTAACCAAACAGCTGTCTGCACCGCTTCAAATAGTGCAACATTAAACAAACAGCTGTCTGCACTGCTTCTAATAGTGCAACATTAACCAAACAGCTGTCTGCACTGCTTCCTATAGTGCAACATTAACCAAACAGCTGTCTGCACTGCTTCCAATAGTGCAACATTAACCAAACAGCTGTCTGCACCGCTTCAAATAGTGCAACATTAAACAAACAGCTGTCTGCACTGCTTCTAATAGTGCAACATTAAAAAAACAGCTGTCTGCACTGCTTCCAATAGTGCAACATTAACTAAACAGCTGTCTGCACTGCTTCCAATAGTGCAACATTAAACTAACAGCTGTATGCACTGCTTCCAATAGTGCAATATTAACCAAACAGCTGTATGCACTGCTTCCAATAGTGCAACATTAACCAAACAGCTGTCTGCACTGCTTCCAATAGCGCTAAATTAGCACAAACAACTGTCCTTCTTTAGTGTGCTCAATAGAGCCAGACGTAGTACGATACACTAAGACATTACAATAACACAATGTCTACATTTATATCTATATGCATGTGATCCGTGGAAATAATAAATTCTTCAAACGATTTTGTGTCTTTTTATATAGAAAAATTGCACAATATATCTGTTCCGGAAGACGAAAAAGCTCTGCCATCTCCTGAAGATCTCAAAGGCTATATCATTGTCAAGGTAAACACGAGGCAGCCAATACTGGTCAAATCTGTAATTTCTCCTTTGTAGTATTGAAGCAGAAGTGGAACGGTTATTCATTTTTCATATCGTGTTGTTATATCTATGTTTGTCTGTTGTCTACTGTTTTCCGTAGAACAAGAAGCTGAAACCAGGTCAGGATGACTTCGACGAAATCGATGATGATTTTTCCGATGATGACATCACAGAAGAAGACATCATAGCGGTATTTACAGCAATTGTCATGAATGATAAGTCACGGATGATACGTCATGAATGAAGCGTCGTGCATGATATGTCATACATGATATGTCATTATTAATATGTCACGAAAGATATGACATGATTATTTTTACATAAAGGAAACCGTTGATGATATATCACATATGATTTCCTATAGATTATAATAAGTCATGGATTTTATGATGGGAATTGTTAATTAGTAATCGCTTACTTTGAGGCATATAAGATGACGTCATGGTGATGAACCAATAAGAAGTCGAGTATGTCTTTACGTCGTAGTAGAGGACCTATAGAGAGTCGTGTCATATATTACGTAGTACGCGCTCCGCGTCTGACAGCCTGTTGAGCCGTTTGCTTGGTTGTGCAGGTCGAGACAGAAGACAATGATGAAAAGGCGAGCGAGGATAATAACAACGGCGACGCATCCAAGGGCCGGAAATCCGGCAGCCTCCGAGGACTCTTTAACTCCTCCACCAAACGCTCCTCGTCTAAGAAAAGCAGCACCAAGGTGTGACAATAATATATCCCCCACGTGACTCGCACATGTCTTGCCCATTCATATTGACAGCTTCGATATTTTAACCTGATGTGCGCATGCGCATGTTTACCCCAGGGATGAAGTAACCATAGTGACTACGTATAATGTATGTATGTATAATTGTATTATGATGTTTGATCCCCTTATCAGAAGAGCAAAGTGAGTACGCATTCACCTGTTACCTACACCTAGTCCTGCACCTGTCTATATCACACTTGTTTGGTCTTTGTCAGGTTCTACTCATCTGTTATATCACCTGTATGGATCTTCTTCCACACACCTGACATGTGTCTGTTTGTGTCAAGATTAACAACCACGTGTTTATACCAGATAAAGGACCAATATAGACAAAAGTAACATATGAGTTGTAAACAACTCACTTTTGTTGTATATATATTCTTATATATTTTTTTATTAACATAAGAGATAATAAGCGAGTGTTTTTTATTTGTTTCACTTAAGTCGGTCAGGTATTTCTATAATTTGGAATTACAATACCAAGTTTTAAAGAACATTATTACACTCTAAGTTAGATAGAAAAATGGATTTATTCATTGTTGCGATTTAGCTGTCGAGTTACAGCAAGACTACAGTATTGAATGCGCGTGCTCATGTGTGAATTACTGACGGAGAAAATATTTTTCTTTGAAACACGACTATATTACGAGCGTTAAAATCAACAAGAGTGAATTATATCAGTCGCTTGACGATATCGTGCTCGTGTTTCCTTACTAGACAAGTTCAAGTACATCTTTGCGGTATTTACTTGCGTTCTTGTTTTAAAATCGTCAGAGCACTACTAAACATCTATATTCAGTACCAGTTATTAGCTTCTTCTATTGCGGGCACAGCTTAGATCTTATCCGTTGTGTTTTATGCGATGCATCTCTTGTGTCTGGTGTTCAAAATTACCGACGGCTTTCAGGGGGGTGGGGGGGGGGCATATTTTGCAACTGTTGTACTTTTCATTTAATATTACATTCCACCTCTAAAGTCATCAACCCTGCGTTGTCCGTTTCACCCCGTTCACCGTCCGCCTGCTAAGCCTTCCATCTAGAGATCTAATGAGTTTCTCGAATCTCTTCGTAGATGAATGTTCCATGTTATCTTACAATCCATGTTAAGTATATATCATATATTTACTGTATGTCCTGTGTTCACTAAATATCTTCTGTTGACTGTGATCAAGGGACCGAAGATTGCTCAAGAGCTGTCCGACTTGGTTCATTACTGCCAAGCTACGCACTTCCGAAACTTCGACTATTCTCGGGAAAACGGTGAGAGTTTAATTCGCCTATCACGTCACTTCGATGGTTCATTGTGACGTAAGTGATCTTAAATGTATGCCACATTGCGATACGCGCTGATGAAGGTTCTCACTCAGGTGATCCTAGCCCGGGTCGAACGGTAGTATTTTCATATACCGTTCTGAATCTTCAATTTCCACGCGAATGGGTAATGTGTTTAGACGGGACCGTGGGATTTAGAATCTAGAAAACAACATATACCAAGAGCCTGTGAAAACATATCGAAGACCGAACAAATAGCTTGCCCTGATCAATGCGGTTCTTTAGGAAATGCCATGCAATATAGATTTCCGAGAAATGCGCACCATGCTTTTTTTAACTGTCATGGCAGTAGTCTGGACTGCGCCTGCGCTCAGCTACTACCGCCTCGTTTTAAAGATAAAAATGTCACCACGATCGTAATGGTAGTCCATGTCAGCTGAATACATCACTCGTGATTACAGGTAAAAATTGGCATTTCCATCAAAACATACGATGTAACCAAATAACTCGCCAGGTTCTATACGCCCAAGGTATCTGATTTGAATTGTGAATTGATGCATTGCTTTGGGATCGAACATCGTAGGATGTCTACTCAGACGTCCTATAGGGCTAAGCTATGTAACACTGCTGACGAATAATTGACCCGTTCAACCTTACAAGACCATAAAGTGTGCATACAACTGTCTATATTATTTTCTTCATTTAAACAAATAACTATACATTGCATTTAGCTCGCCACAACGAGATGTCATCGTTTGCCGAGAAACGAGCCATGAAATTTTCAAAAGAAGACTTCACTAAGTTTCTGCAATACAACGAGAGGCAGTTGAGTCGAATCTATCCAGCAGGAGGCCGCATTGATTCGAGCAACTACGACCCGATTGCTCTGTGGAACGTCGGGAGTCAGCTGGGTGCGTTTGCCAATATATCGGTTCTCAAGGTCAAACTAGTAATGAAAGTCGCACTGTGTTATAGATTATTGACTAACTCATAATGGTTGTTATTAGCCCAGTCAATGCGTGTATTTTCTATTGAGTTTGCTACGTGTAGGTGGTATGATACGAAAGAGGCTCTTAATTAAATGGACATACGAAGGGGTCATTAAATCTAGAAAGTAAAGTCATTGAAGTCTTTTGTCGCAAAGTAGTCAACACTCAGAAATAGGTTAATTATACGTAAGTAATGTGGAAGACGTGATGTGTGAAGTACGTGGCGGGGATCATAAAGCATTGACAGCTTAATGCTGTATGATAAC
Source organism: Urechis unicinctus (assembly GCA_034190875.2). Lineage (NCBI taxonomy): Eukaryota > Metazoa > Annelida > Polychaeta > Xenopneusta > Urechidae > Urechis > Urechis unicinctus. The sequence goes on along the minus strand of CM067343.1, from coordinate 68,241,954 downwards.
CCTATCTCGACATCGCTCACAGTGACGTCTTTCAGAACTATCAGGGAATTGTTCTTAACGAATATCGCTTGTATGTACTCTTCGGCAGTTGCTCTGAACTACCAGACGGCGTGTAAAGAAATGCAGATCAACCAGGCGCTTTTCCACACGAACGGCGGCTGTGGTTATGTCCTCAAACCCGAGTTCATGAGGAGAGGTACGTTATGACGTCATTACCACGTGATGCATATGTAATGCACGAATATTTAACTGTGACTTAGTGAAATGAATGATTTTCTTTGCGCACGCAGATGATATCACATTTGACCCTCATGGTCCGTTCAATACATGGAAAAATGTTGCGATTCGGGTAAGTATAGTGCAGCCTTTTAATTCCAATATGCATATTTCAAATATAGTGATACTTGTGTCTGAAGGACACGGCGCTTTAAGTGTCCATTGTATGTGATTATTTCCGGTGATAGTTAGCTAGGTGGCCGCTTTGGCACATCATATTGTTTTCGCTATCATTCAGGTTAACGCTTAAATCATGTCTCCGTTCGCACATTTCACAGGTTCTGTATGGGCACCAACTACCCTTTAGCAGCGAGAAATCACTCAAGTCCGAGCGTAGCTTCTTTGTTCAAGTCCGACAATATGGGGTGGAGCAGGACACGAACAGAACTAAGACCAGAAGTTCCAAAAACAACGGTACGTACAATGTCGTACTTTCCTTTCTTTTAATCGAAAATCTCTATTATCAATCGTTTATTATGGGTTTACTTGGGTGATGCAGGTTTCAACCCGACCTGGGATGAAGTGCTCAACTTTAAGGTCCATGTGCCAGAATTAGCTTTTTTCCAATTCTTGGTTTTCACCAAAGACCCAATGGAAACACTTATCTGCCAGTATACCATCCCTTTCTGGGCCATGCAACAAGGTAAGTCGTAAAATGCCGCACAGTTAAGTTTTGTCTTCATTAAGATGTCATAAGTAACATCATGATATATTTAGCTGATAAGGAGATTTTTACAGACTATGTATTTTTGTTTTTGGTTTGCAACTTGGAGATGAAGAATCTTTTTCCAAAACTGCTGACTCATTGTGAGGATGATTTCCTGTTTGCAGGCTACAGAAGACTGGCTTTGGAGAACAAGTACTCTGATAAACTGCCTTACGCTTCTCTCTTTGTACACGTAGATGTCACAGAAAAGGAAGTGGAAGAGCTCGCGGCAGAAACGAGCGAGAATAGCTTATGAGCTGTTGCATTACCGTGAAACACGAGGATTGCTGCGTGTGCCAGCGAATGTGTAATGAAAGCGTCTCATTGAGAGCGGCCATTTTGTTATGGGCAAGTGTAAATCATGTTATAGCGATCTCTTTTCGTCGTGTGCACAGCCTTGATAGCGCAGAGCTATATTGATATGATTGCGAAATGGAGTAACTGATGCACCTCATTCACATCATTCCATACATATGATCTTCACTGTTGCTGACAGAAACCACAAATAAGCACTTTAGCCATACTTTAGTAGATACATTCCTTGCGTTACTCATGTATACGACTGTTGACTATAATTGGCTTGTGTGTACAATCAATCCCATCTATGACCTCTGTCCAACGAGTCTAGTCATTTACACACCTCACCTACCTTATAATCGCCACTAGGAAATTTAATCCAATGTTAATCGTTATCTTCCAAGCTAATTGACAGGTGTAGTTAGTATAAGTTGCTGTGTATCTTGCTGTGTGTACGCTACTGTTGAATATTATCTGCTCATTCCAATTGACTGATGTGATACTGCACTATGTAGCTGACCGGGTGCTTCCAGTGCTATTTTCTGCTATTAAGAAAGACTTTCTACAATTTAGATATCACTCTGTGATATGTATTTTTGTCATGGAGGGTGTTTTATGATGCTTTTCAATATTCAGTAGGTCCTTTCAAATACGCTACGTCTTAAGACATTTGGCTTTCTTTATTCTAATTTTTTTTTCAACTACATTCAGACCAGCTCGCTGCTTCGTGGCAATTCTCACTTTTTGATTGCAGTGAACGTTATGATAGTTGTGATTTGTAGAGGTTATCAATATAATTTGTTTAGGTCGTGGTATATGAAGGTTATCACTATTATTGGTGAGTTCATGGTGCTGCTTTGTGTTTGGAGGCATTAGCTACATTATGTATTCAATATCGTGTATGTGAGATCTTCATCTCTGAGTCTGAAGGCCAATTTATCTACAACGACTTTACATAGTATCTATGCAGACTCTTGGTTATATATGATAATCTATTGTCCACAAGCACTACCTTCATTTTAAGTTCATACGCCTTATTACCAATCTTTACGATGATTACTTTTGAATTACAGGGAAATGTGGGTGCATACTGCTAGCTTCGTTATCAGTATTTACTATTCCCAGCATTGATGCAGTATTTGCAAGGTGCCTTTAATACTTATGACTTTCTTGTTTTCCATTACTGTGCCATATCAGTAGATTGTTGGACCCGTCAATAAAGCCCGTGTGATTCAAGCTAGGATATCTCTACTGCCCTCTTTGGAAACAGCGTTCCGCTTTCGTCCATGAGCTATGATATGAGATACATATCTTAGTTGACGCCTTAAAAATAAAAGACCTGCATGTTATACGCTGATAGGTCAACGACCTGGAACAAATACGGGCGATGCTATCAACTCTCTTTGAGCAGGTTTGCTATGTGATCAATCATTATTCTCATCATTAAATTGACTATTTAAATCCACAGACAAATTCGTAGATAATTACGTATGATTGCTAGGTAATAAGATAAAGGCCATAGATAGTAATGTGAGGTTTATAAATTTCTTATTAATATTGTTTATTGGCACTTCTCCTCGCGTACAAGCATTCGGAAACCAACAGTTACTGCACTTGTGACAGAATTGTAATATGATTAATAAACAGATCAATTTAAACAACAGAACACCGAACCAAATCATTTATTTCTTGTTTGATCAGAAACAAACAGGTTATGCAATCGGCAATTATATGATATAAGTTAAAATAACATAAATCTAGTTAATCTGCAACGCCAGACCTAGAATACCTACAATCGATAGTTTAAAATTACAATGCTGTGTTTTCCTAATTATTTTTCGGAATTCTGTGATTGACAAATGCTACTTACTGATTTATGTCTCTTGGGTGCGAATTGTGATAAGCTATAGAGTCCTGATGGTATATTGAACAGGCGGTTTGTAAGCAACTTAACACAACGGAATAACTCCAGTGCTTTTAACATCATAAAGGAGCGAACCCCAATCACCACAAAATATCACTAACGCATTGCGAGCTTGCAGCATTTATGCAACTAAAGTGATCCGTCTCGCATTTATTTGTTACTAGAAAATTTATGCAGACATGTAAATTTTAAATTATCCCTATAAGATCGTGTTTTTATAAGTTAACTCATATGCGAGCAGGTGATAATTGACCCCGTACTTTTCGTGGATTGACCCCGTACTTTTCGTGGCAAATGGGATGTTTTGAGATGTAATTATATTGTATTTGTACTAGCCAACAGCACGCTAACTAAGAGAAATGATGGAGAAATTGAAGACACAGTCCATTAATGTTTTGTTGCACAAATGAAAAATAATGACTCCCCAATCCCTTCTTATTACGAGATAAACATCATATACCAGACCGATTCTGTAGTACGAAAATGAGTGGCCGGAAAACTTCGAACGTGGTACAGCTGTGTTAGTTCCATGCGGCTGACCATCCGTGCACTAAGGATATATTCATAGCTATAGGACAGGAAGAGCTATTCGTTTCCAGTAATATTCTGTAACGACTAGCTATGTGAACAGATCTTTCCCGTCCCGTGCTATCCACAAAAGATGGGAAAAAAATACAGTGCGAGAAGAATGCCAAACAGGCAACTAGAGAAACGCGATCGCATAAGCAATTGTTGAGAGGCCGAAAAAGAAGAGGGCGAGTCCAATGAGTAAATGATCGGGGCCAGGTGGTCTGGCGTCGTTTCTCGCGTCAGATTCGTTCCTCGTAGACTCGCTCTCATTGCCCGCTTCTGAATTCATTCCAATACTTATCTCGTGCAAAACGCCCAAAATGATGGGGTCTTCTTCGTCTGCATTGTCTTGACCTAAGCACACCTGTACGAAGAAGGCAGGGTATGTAGAACACAGCTGACCCAATAGAAAATTGGCCGCTGGAGCGCCGCAGGTGCTATTAACACCTATGTTTACACAAGAAAGGAATGTCTTGAATATCCTGAAACAAAAACGATTCGTATTGTCATGCGTCATAGCATCTAATTATCGTATCTATTATTTTACCCTGTCTTTGTTTTAATCTATATATACAAATACGGGTTTATCCAGCCATACAGGACTTTGATTGACGATGTTAATGAAATGCCGATTGATGATAATGTAATGACGAATATTGATTATGTCACGGCATTCCCGCGCAGGGCTGGAACATGTCTGGGGGAGTGAGAGCAAGAGATTTGTACCGGCAATAGGAGACAATGACTGGAGTAGGGATGCTGTCTTGAGGTAACCATAGACTAAAGTACATCTCCTGATATGTGGGAGTCATGCACATCTGGATGGACTCTAGGTTGCTGTAAATACACAGCGCATCCACGCGGTGGGCTGTACATTACACATGCACAGATTTATTTATTTTTAAGTACGAGTGAATATATGTATATATATATATATATATATATATATATATATATATATATATATATATATATATATATATATATATCTATATCTATATATATATATATACGTTTGTAGTCCCCTATATGTATATATATCTGTGTGTGTGAATAGATGTACATATATGTATGTCTACCTTATATATATATATATATATATATATATATATATCTCTCTATATCTATCTATCTCTATCTATACCCTCTCTATATATATACATCTATTTTATCATATATATCTTTATATATATGTTGTGTGTGCGTTTGTGTGTGTGTGTTTGTGTGGGGGGGTGGGGTGTCCGCAGACACCATAAATGCAAGATGTCTTCATTAATGTCACAGAATAAAATGTCATAACATTCAGTCTTCAACAAAAAAACATTTAATTTCTAGTGGATTGCTAGATGATTGCACCATACTTCTTAATTATACCATAAATGCAAGATGTCTTCATTAATGTCACAGAATAAAATGTCATAACATTCAGTCTTCAACAAAAAAACATTTAATTTCTAGTGGATTGCTAGATGATTGCACCATACTTCTCCATACTGGAATATGTCCAACTATTATCTATGCTTTAGCGAGGTAGTTCTCACAGTCCCCTTATCGCGCAGAGAATCTTAAACACTTTTTTCCCAGGCAAGTTGAACATTTAATCAGATGACTTACCTTGAACCATATCCTTCTGGTCACAGTTGCGCATGATGAGGGACAGGTTAGGGTTGTCCATGTACCAATGGACGTCAGGGTGATCGTGGCGGATACTGGGGTGCGGACACAGGCTGATCTTAATCGTGACACACTGACCAACCCTCTCAAACAGTCTCATCAAACACACACAAACATCTACTGAGTACACGACAATACACTTCTTTTAATGTGATTGGGGCCATTTATGAACTAAGTATGGACCGCTGGTGCAAAATGGGCTTACTTGAATGAATGAATGAATAAGAATTGTGTGATATTAGCAAAATGTTGACAGCTGACCTTTATCACATGCCTACCTACACATGCTGTGGTACAGCTGCTGAACCTCATGCTGCTGCTGAGCCGACAGGTTCCTTGTCATTGAATAAGTATTCTCGATGTCCACCACAAGTTGTTGGATAGCAAGGTTGCAGCTGTCATTCCGAAGTGCGTCCGTGCAAAGGGGTGGCGTCGCCTCATGTTCGGCAATATACTCACCGAAAGAGCGACTTGGCGGATTATCCGTCAAGCAGGTATGCAATAATGCTGAAAAAGATCATCGAAGAAGGCACAATAACGATGTCAGGTAAGACAAATGCACGATGAAGTTCCCAGTATATCCTTGTGAAAATCCCGGTGTTTGCAGATGAATGTACTGTTGTTTGTCTCTACCTCTGGTTCCTTCAACCATCACTCCCTGTTATTATTGTACACTGCACTTCATGATTGGTATAATATATCGCCCTTAAAATGACATATGATAAAATATTTGCTGTAACAGAATAGCAAAAACCGATTTCGTTTCCTGCTGTGTTGTGTCCAATATAAAACCAACCTCTCGACATCGAAAACGATTTTGCTGATGAGGAAAAAATGTTTACTCACCTAGACAGTATATGATTAAGACGTACCACATCATTATTTAATTGTGTACACGGACGATTCACAGGGGTCATGCGATGCAGCGCGTCTCGAGTTGTCGCTACCCGAACAATAACAGGTCGCTCACACATGAGGGGCAAATTGCAGCAAAGCAAACCTGGCTCGTAGCGTTGCCTTAGAGATAAAATAACGTAGCGTTAACAAGGTTTTGTTCCGATAATAGATCAGTGATTATCACTTGGGGTATTTCTGAATACTCCTTTTCCAAGTGCTAATATGTAGCAAGAAATTGAAGATTTATAATATCCATAGGATATTACACAATTTGTAAACAAATCTATCAAATATACATATGCTGTGGACCGCGTTAATTACATTAAAGTGCCTATAGGTACTCTGCTGAAATCAATTCATAATGTGATCAATAAACTCAAACCGGCCCAACAACCGTCGCATCTGATCAGTTAAGGGCAAAATTTTATAAAATGTCAGTTCAAATTAGCGCGGCCGACAAAACGCTGCGGCAGCCATTATCTAGTTTATACCCAGGCGTGTGACGTCAGTAAAGTAAGCCCGTTCTCAGATACGCAGGGAGTTCCCCGTTGTCCAAGGCGCAGCAGTGGCATCACCAAATAAATTGAATTTATGAAGGTAGCCTAAATTATGTACGTGAAATATTTTTAAAGTTAAATGAAGTATCTGTTGAAGACAGGGCAGCAATATGCGCTTTGCAAGAAATGATTCAGCATCGCGAAGGCCGTATGTAGACCTCTCTAACCCTCGAAAAGGCCGATGAGCTTCTTGTGTTTTTATGCACAAATTAATTGCAACTCATGCATTTTATATTTATATTTCCTACCAACTCTTAAACTTTTGTAAAACTTCGATTTGCGAATAAATACTATATATATATATAATACTTTAATCAAAGAGCTGAATGCTACGATAAGAGGGCTCAATCCGACATGCTTTGCGAAGAGTGTGAAAATGAGTGAAACACGCGCCATTCACCAGATGACCCTACCAAGTAAAAGTACATGGGACTGTTGATCCAAAGTCTTGAGTCCCGGCGTGTATTTCCAGTCAAATACTAATGCTCGAAATTTATCCGCATGATTTTCGATCCCGGGTTTTCGATCAAGTAAAATTTGTGGCATTAGAAAAGATGGCAGTATTTATTTCTGCGTTAAACGAAGTAACGTATTAACAAAATGATCCCTGAGTGCAAGGAGTTATAACCAATAGCAGGAGTAGAAACGACGCCGAGATCAAAGAGATCTCGCGCGCAGTGCCTGCCTCGGCGAGATCGCCACGAGATCTGTGTCTCGCTCACATTTCAGTTCGGCAAGTTGAGGCGTCAGCTACTGTGCGAGAAACATTTCTTTTTCGAAAACTTTCACCAGTATCACCAAACCTGATGGATTTGCCCGACGAGGTAATTAATTATATATCAATAAACACGCTGATTATCATAGTTTCCTTTTTGGGGTAATCAATATGTTTTATTCGATTAAAGTTTGCAAGTGTTTATTCCGCATCGAGACGCCATATTTTCGGCTTGGAACTTCGACATATATTTTTTAATCTCTTGAAATTTGTGAAATATTCACATAAAATTATTCTTGATATTCGTTGAGTGAACAAAGACAAATATAATGGTCACGTTAATTAAGCTGTTAAATGCGCACTTTTTATTGTATTGAGCTAAATACGTGAGCGATAATACCTTGAATTCGAACAATTAGTCGAATCTCAAGCTTCCAGAATTTGTCAAATTATTCAAAAACTATGTTGAATTGTTTGACCAGATATCGGCACAAGTGCCTTAACCAATAACCAAACACAATCCGTTATCAATAATTGTAAATTCCCTTATAGTTTACCTCCATATCGCATCCAAATACGACGTATATTTGTCAGTCCAATATGGCTGACAGTGGGCGATAATTTGGTGTTATTACTTACCGGTGGCATACTTATGCAATGTCAGAATACTTCTATGTAACTAACTATAACCTAGAATATTAGTCTAGTCCCAGCAAATTTGTACTTTGTGAATTTAATTTCGTTGAATGATTAATGGATAAATATTAGGTGTTGGTATCTGTGTTTGAGAACATATTTTAAATCTTTACATGTTCAGTTCAATTTTGTTTTGCAGGCAAAAACCTTTCCAGTTGGCAGGAAAAGGAAAAGGTCCAGGAAGGTTTATAAATCTGAGAAGTATCACTACAAGATATCAGCTGACAGAAAGCGTTCCATTTCTGAACAGGCCTATGCATCGTAATGTGAAGAGTAAAAAAGGTAACAGTTTGATGCCTGACTTTGTTGTTTTTGGGATTAAAAAAAATCAGATTTTGTACCACTTATTAACTAAAAAGTTGAATTTATGAGCTCTATTTGTTAAATGATATCGATTGGTGTAGGCTTGTTCTATATTTTATTTATGTTATTCTGTTTATATGTTTGTCATATTGAAGTGCAAATAAATAGTTCTCACTTTATCTCATTGTTTACATAAACCTACAGCTACTTCTGTTTTAGCATGAAGAAACATTCATTTGAACCCTGCACACAAATCACAGTTAATATGGTTCGAGTGTTTTTCTTAAACCCTTTGAACATTTCATGGACTCTTTCTCCAGCCTTTCATGGCGTCTTTTGAACAGTTATATCCACTGTCATGCGGACCTGATGTGCTCCGAGTAAATCAAAATGAACTCTCCAAGAGCTTAAGTCGCGCGTCAGATTTGCGTCGCGTATCGCCTGGCATGCCAACGCGTTCCAATTCTCGCGCAAGTACTGATATTTTACTTCAGACTCGGACAATGTGATGACAAGGCACGTACAGGACATAGTTAATGTCATTGTATAATCGAGTACACCGCCTGCTGTTGTCAACTCGTCTATTGACACTTGCAAATGTATCCATGCCATTTCGCCTATATTCCCCGCGAACAAGGCCTCCGGTTTCCTCGCTGGCTCGCTTGATGTCGCAATACGAAGTACGCTTAGCGCCACCAAGCGCGAGCTTGTGAAAACACTCGCTGCCGAGGCACACGCGCGAGCGCCTCAGCGGCGACTTCAAAGGGCATTGCCACTCTTTCTTTAGTTATGTAACTCCTTGCTGAGTGCCCGATATGGGGCTGAACCAAAGAGTTTATAGCTACGCTCAATCCTCGGCCCAGGAGAAAAAAAAATGTGAAGACGCCACCCGTGAGCCACGTGCGTTACTTCGTCATAGCGTCACTTACAACTGCGTTGAATTATCAGATTTTTTCGGAACCGCGGAAGCCTCGGCCAATTAGATGACTCCATGTCTTTAACAGACGCCGACTCCGGGACGTGGGATCAACAATCCCACGTGTTTATTTCATGGCACGAAGAACTTATCGGCACGAAGGAACGCGGCGGCAAGACCAATCAACAGCTTGCTGATATCTTAGGCATCAGAAAATCAACAGTTCAAAACATACTGAAACGTAAAGCTGATTACATTATGGCATACGAGGCTAATGAAGAACCAAGTCGCAAGCGCATTCGGACCCGTGTTGATAGCGAAGAGTTAGAATGTGCCATAAGGACTTGGTTTCAGAAGGCCCGCTCCATCAACGACCACGCGTCCTCCACCACACCAGAAACGACAACCATGACCTTCAGTGAGTGCCTTCAGCGGGTAGGCGACGTGATGATGTTCTGTCTAGAGAAAGATCTGGGGGACATGCTGCCATTTGTCGCCTCTGTTCAAGAACAACTAGGGAAGAATGCCATCGCAGCTAAAGCAACCGCCAAGCAAGTTTCGATAAAGAAATTTCTGCAAAAGTGATTACTTGTACATGTATATTTGAATATCTGATTTTCCAAATAAACAAAAACCTACATTGTTTTGTGAAAACATCTCTTTGTTGTATTTTTTCGCCACGAGTAAAATATCGGATGGATATTCTGTAACCCGACCACTTCCCGAAGTCGATCGATCAGCGGCAGTCCCATCGTCGGTTGACTTAGAGAGGTTTTACTGTAGTTGTTATTTTCGGTATTTTCAAGCCTGTGCTACGTTTTTAGGCAACAGAAAGGCTCTGTGAAACGACATTTTCCCGCTCTCATCAATCACATCGTTTGTTCAAATTAAAGCCGTTTTTTGGAAACTAAGTCCATGTACGGCTACAACGTGAGTCCAGTATTCCCATGTACTTTTATATCACGGTAGCGCCACTTAACGATTGCTGTGTATTATTAATTAGTAAGGCCTATTCGCACGCCGGCGTGTTAGCCCTACAAGACGTCAGTAGTATAAATTCATGTTACCGTTATGACCGGAGCTAGCCGGCGTGTATGTATGTTATTGCGCGCGATAACCTCAGAGTCGTATCGGTAGCTGAGCGCCTGTGACTATAATTTGAATGATATGTTGTGTTTTTGAATACGTTACCAAGTATGTGAGCAGTTGTTCCTATTCAAACTCCCCAGCGCCATCTGTGTATGTGTATCTACGCGTTAAGGCAAGGCATAGTGACAAGTCCAGTGTTTCCTATTATCTGCAGGGATGATATTGTGGAGAACCACATGCTTCTCCAAGGAGATAATCTCGTGCCACCTGCACAAGATAATCCCAACCTCTCCTAAAGATAGATCTTACTTAAAGTTGTTGTTCAAGTAGATTATGTAATGTATGTAAGAGGCTGTAAGCCTAAATACTTGCGTGGCTCGCGCCTGGTATTGTGACATACTATAATCCTATGTATCTTCCGGTTTTCCTAAAGTGGAGGGAATCCTTATCCCTCAAGGAGATAATCTTAAAGTCGTGATAAATGAGGAAGTACATTGTTTTCAACTAGCTTAAGATTATCTGTCTTGCATGTGTGTTTCGCACATGTCCATGTTGAACATGCGTGGACCTCTTGTATATAAGGAGGTTGGAATTTGTGAATAAAGGAGATTTTTAACCAGTTCGTCTGGTGTGCAACTAGCTGTGTGCTGTTGTCGTTTCTGAAGCTGTGTGCCAGAATTGCCGGCTGTGTGCCGTATAATATAGTAAAATACAATTAAATAAGTTATCTTGCCGGTACCTAAAATACCCGCAAAAGGAACTCTAAACTCTGTGGACCACCCTGAGGTATCCACAATTTGGCGACCCTGACGAGACACTCATCAATATTTTTTGTGAGTACTTTGTGAATACGAAGGTGATAAGACTTTCATTTTTTTTCTATTCTGCGAGCTAAATTAACTTAAATAGTTATGGGAGAGGTGGAAACCCTCAAGCAGCAGAATGTGCTTCTTCAAGGACAACTTGGTCAGCTAGAGTTGCAGATACAAGAACTAAGACAGCTTCAAGAGCAAAGTCGCGCTCACACATCTGTCGATGCAGGAGAGGCTTTTCAACAGCACCTTCAAGCAGACCGCGATGACAGGCAAGTTGCACGAGAGGCAAAGCGACTAGACATCTGCGACGGTGAGGAAACCGCTCAGGTAAAGAAATACCTGAAAGAACTTGATCTTGTTGATGAAAGGCGCAGATTACCGGTTGTACGTCAGACAGCGCGTGGAGCCCTCAGACGCGAATTCGAGCGTTACGTCACAGTCAACCAAGCTGCGCCATGGACTGATGTCAAGGCGCACCTCCTCGCTAGTTTTGTGTCTGTTGATAATTCTGAGGCCCTCAAGCAAGATCTTACGAGAATACGTCAAGAGCCTTTTGAAAGCATACTCTCATACAATCGCCGCTTTAGAGAGCTAGCTGACGAAGCTTACCCCATACCGGGACAAAGTGGACGTACGCGAGATCAGGAACGCGCCATCGTTAAAGCCTATGGTAAAGGTTTGGCGCTGGACAGCACTGCTCGCAAGCTTACGCCACAAGGGTGGCCTGCTAACCTCAAGGCTGAGATAAGCGGAACAAGCCAGCTGGAGACAGCCCAAACTATCTATGACCATCTCGGTCGTCATAAGGAACCTAAGGAAGTAGGTACCATACAACAGCTTCGTCCCCAGGTCCCACAACCAAAGCCACAAACACAGCCGCAGAAAGAGATTCAACAGCTGAAATCCCATATCGCAAAACTTGAGGCTCAGCTGCATCAACTCAAAATAGACAGGACACCACCAAAAACCGCAGCACGCAAATGCTACAACTGCAAGCGTCCCGGCCACTTCTCCCGTGAGTGCACATTTAAGCCCAGCCAGCAAAGCCAGTTCTCCTCATCACCAAAAAACTAATTTTCTGACTGGCGCCCTAAAGTAAGCATAAATGTTTCTGGAATTTTGATTAACTTTTTGATCGATACGGGTGCCAGTCGCAGTCTACTCCAATCGGAGATGTATTACAAATTTCGAAATTTAAAGGCAGAAAGGACAAATATACGGTTAGAAACATTGACAGGAGAAGAGATCGAAACAGACGGGCAAGTGGAGTTAAACCTGGATAGGATCGGCAACCAAGATTTCGTGATAATTCCTAATATGGAAAATGAAGGAATTCTAGGAGATGATTTTCTTAAGAGATACGGCGCAAAGGTGGATTACGAAAAGAAGATTATTGAAGTAAAATCTCTACGGCTGCCATTCTGTCCAGTGCAACCAGGGTATGTGCCTAGAATTGCTAAAGTAACCGAAGTTTTAGATAGGCCAAATTGGCTTAAAGAAGAAGTTGACTGTCATGAAGTGTTTTCGACCAGAAATAGGACATTGTACGACTGCCGAGCCTTGTAAGATAACAACTGAAGGACCGCCAATCCGTCAAAAACCTTATCGGCAAGCTTTAGCAAAACGGCACATCGTCGAGGCAGAGATAGACAAAATGTTGCAAGCTGGTGTCATCCGACCCTCTGAGTCGCCTTACGCTTCACCAATTACGTTGGTCCCTAAGAAAGACGGGTCCACAAGGTTCTGCGTGGACTATAGGAAGCTCAACCGAGTCACACGCAAAGATACCTACCCACTCCCAAATATCCAAGACATATTTGATACCCTTGGAGGCAGTATGTATTTCTCGACCGTAGATCTCAGGTCGGGCTACTGGCAGCTCGATATGGCAGAAGAAGCAATACCTAAAACAGCATTCGTCTGTCATAAAGGACTATACGAATTCACGCGCCTCCCATTCGGATTAGCAAACGCCCCATCCCAATTTCAACGCGTTATGAACACTATCTTGCATGAGTATGTTGGTGATTTCTGTCTTGTGTATTTAGACGACATTGTAATTTTCTCTAAATCTGAACGTGAACACAAGGAACACGTCCGTTCAGTGTTAAATACAATAGCTAAGTCCGGATTGACTTTGAAAGGCTCCAAATGCCACTTTGGCCAAGAAAACGTGGAGCTACTTGGATACCGGATTTCAAGAGATGGTATAGCGCCACAAATATGTAAGACTGAAGCTATAAGAAATGTATTGCCTCCCGAGACCGTCAAAGAAGTCAGGTCATTCCTCGGAATGGCCGGATATTATCGCCAGTGTATACCAGACTATGCACAGATTGCCACCCCACTAGTGAGACTAACAAAGAAAGGTGAACTTTTCCGTTTTGGACCAGAAGAGCGAGTAGCTTTCAATAAATTAAAAGAAGAACTATGTTCTGAAAGAGTTATGGCTTATCCTAACATCAACAAACCCTATAAATTATATACAGATGCTTCCAATTACGCAATAGGTGGAATTCTTGTGCAAGAGACGGATGGCATTGAAAGGCCAATACAATACATTTCGAAACAACTAAATGATGGACAAAGGAAGTGGTCGGCAATTGAACGTGAAGCATGCGGCGGTCGTCTACGCACTACAGAAACTCAGGCCTTATTTATGGGGAGCAGAATTTACAGTTTTTACTGACCACAAACCTCTGCTAAGCCTATTCAAGGCAGAAGTTAAAGTTAAAAACACTCGCGTTCAAAAATGGGCCATGCTTATTTCTGAATTTGGCTGTAATATCGAATACCGGAAAGGCAAGAATAATATAAGGGCTGACATGCTGTCGAGGATAACCGTCGCATCTGTCTCTGACAAATTAGCAGACAATCACAGAAGCCCACAGCAACAGGCAGAATTCCGCGCAGAATGGGAAGCAGCGCAAGAAGACGTGGAAGGGTCCGAGTATGTGCTAATGGAAGGTGAGCTGTACTCCCTTATCCTGCCTTTTGTTGGAGCGCACCCTCACCCCAGACTATTATTGCCCCGTGACGAAAGACAGCTAATTATCCGCGAAGCACACGAAGACGTAGGGCATCGTTCATGGCACGCAACACTGAGGTACGTGCAGGCTTACTGTGTGTGGCCTGGCATGACTCGTGACGTGAAGGCTTTTTGTACGATCTGTGTGCATTGCCAGGGAAATAAACGCATGCCACCACGCCAAAGGTACGAAATAACCGATACGCCTCGTTTGCCATTTGAGAGGGTTGGTATAGATTTGATCGGACCTTTTCACCCGAGCCCACAAGGAAATAAATATGTAGTTACCATCATCGACCATCTGACAGGTTGGGCAGAGGCTTACCCTATCCCAAATAAAACGAGTGAAGTCGTGTTCAAACGATTCTATCATGAATTCGTCGCCCGCTACGGCACGCCCAAAGTACTTATTTCCGACCGAGGTCAAGAGTTCATGAGCCATTCATTCAAAGACAAGATACGAGAATTGGGCATTATACACAAACGTACCACACCTGGACACCCTCAGACCAATGGAGCCGTTGAAAGGTTCAACAAAACTCTGAAAGATACCTTACGGAAGATGGTCAATAATGACGTCTGTGGTTGGGAAGAGCAGCTCGCTCCCGCTCTATTAGCATATCGTATCTCTGACGGTAGGACACGCGGTTCGAATCCGTACCACCTGCTGTTCGGCGTAGAACCTAACATTGACTCCGCCTACCAAAGTGAGTGTGATAGGCTTGAAGGGATGCAAGAGGCGAGGCGAACGTCTTACATGAGCCAATTGAGAGGGAAACAGTACCGACAGCAACACGGACCAACCGGCTCAAGGAAGATCAAAGTAGGGGACTATGTAACCTTGGATTACGCCGAGCCCCAAACCATGACGCACCTGCGAGATGGTGCTCTTAAGGTCGTGTCAGCCAGGGGAAACGTCATTGGTGTTGTGCCTCTAGACGATCCACTTCGGAAGCCGAAATACTACCACGCCAATCGTCTACGAACAGTACCTGACTCTCTCGCCTGGGAAGAGATAAATCCACGTGTTCGCAGATACGCTGGGCCCAGTGACGCAAGAACTCTTCAATTCGAAGACATCACTGACGGTGAATACGTCGCCCTTCCGGCTTCAAACCCAACCTCGATTAGACTCCAGCGCAAAAGACCCTCTTCACAAACCATACCACAGTGGAGAAGACAGGCTAAGAAAGCCAAAGTTGCTGTCCTGCGTGAGGTGACAGAATGGTTTCGGCAACAGGTTTAGTGACTTCAATTCTATTAATTTGTTTGTATATGGTTCCTGAATGTGTGTCTTTAAATATCAACCCTGCCCCATACGGCGCAGTGTCAGTCCGTGATGGAACGGGACGGATCCAAACCGGATCCTACGAGTTAATCGTGGTTTTGAAACAATCGTCGACTCTACGACAACAGTATCTCGAACCCCTGCTCCTGAAGGCCCATGATTTGCTTGTGACTGCTCGAGAAGTCCAAGTAGATAATCTGGATATTTATGAAGCTCGGCTGAGACGACTACTGAGACCAGCTAGAGTCCGACGGGGATTGATCAACGCAGTCGGGGAAATATCGAAAAGCTTGTTCGGCATTGCTACGGATAAGGACGTAGAGAAAGTAAGAAATACGGTAAATGAACTGGTGGCAGCATCGAATCAAAGGAAATTTGTTCTACGTGATTTAGTCATTTGTGTTAATCAAACAACGGATCAACAAAAACAGATACAAAAGAAGGTCAACACACTTGCACAGAACATTAACCAGCTTCAGGAAAACACACGTTCATTATCGGAGGAATTGGATCAAGTAGGTAAAAAAACTGTATCACAACGAATTGTTAATCATGATTGAAAATATTGTGTCATTCGCTGAAGATATCTTTAATAGTGAATTTGCGAGTCTTGATCACTTTCATTATAGGAGGGATTTAGCTGTCATCGGACACTTAACGGAAACGTTAATTCCGAGGTCTACCTTAAAAACCATTAGAAAGAAAATTTATTTAGATGTTAGTGATGACTATTTGTACAAAAATTTGGAAGTCAAAATTATGAAATTCACTGGAGACAGTTTAGGTTATTGGGTCTCTCTGCCTATTTTTTGGAGGGAGAACCATATACCCTATGGCGTGTGCTGACGGTCCCTTTCCCCGTACTGGCCAGGCGGAGGAGGCTGGTACCAGAAGTTACTGCCGTAGGGCATGGTTTAGAAAGTGGTAATTATATAGAGGCAGAGGCGTGTAAGTTTGATAACCCTAAGCTGTGTCCTTCTCCAGTTGAATTTAGTTCGTTAAGATGTATTAATAGTATTTTAAGAAAAGATGAAGAGCAATTGAAAAACTGTGAAATTGAAAATGTAAATGATTTTGAAATTAATGTAAAAAGAGTTACCACAATGTCTGTGCTGATTGCGACTACAGGCGAGAAGCTGGAAGAGCGTTGTCCTCTTCGTAATCCTCAAATGTATGTGTTAGAGCCAAGTACCTATCTTTTGACTGTTGATGGTGGTTGTGTTTTGGAAGGTAAAAATTGGACCTTCAGAGCTGCCACTGTTGAGCGGCATGAAATTGATGTTGAGGAAGCAATTATTTTGTTGCCCGAACATTTTAATGCCAGCTTTCATATGCCCAGTGCAATGTCAAACTTGAAATTTAATTATTCTGTTGTTAATGACATGGTAGCAAAGCAATACTCGATGTTACCAGATATAAGTGGATTAAGTGGGAATTTTAAATATGTCACGTTGTCTGGAAGTGTTGCAGGATATATTTCTATATTGTTTCTGATTGTAATAGTAAATGCTATGTGTGTATGCTGGTATTATAAAAGAAGCACTTGTACTAACCCTAATGAAGAAAAGGATTCTGATCCAACTTCAGAGCCAAATAGCAATGTAAGTGATCAGACGCAAGCAAAGCGTCCTATTTTTAGTCAATTTTGCAAATCTCCTAAAGTGCAGGTTTGAACTATTGAATATATTGTATGTGAATGTTAGTTACTTGATAGCTTGTATGAGAGTTGGGAGTGCATGTGAATTTATAAGTAAAGTGTTATTGTCTAGTTACAAGTTTTCTACCCCATGTTGTGCATTGATACTACCAATACTTATGTTGTGAATTATAGTTTCTTTGGGTCTAATGGAATTTGAAATGTTATTTGTGATTCGTGATATTCTATAATTGTGAATAATGTATTATTCAATTTTTAAGAGGGGGAGGAGTGTGGAGAACCACATGCTTCTCCAAGGAGATAATCTCGTGCCACCTGCACAAGATAATCCCAACCTCTCCTAAAGATAGATCTTACTTAAAGTTGTTGTTCAAGTAGATTATGTAATGTATGTAAGAGGCTGTAAGCCTAAATACTTGCGTGGCTCGCGCCTGGTATTGTGACATACTATAATCCTATGTATCTTCCGGTTTTCCTAAAGTGGAGGGAATCCTTATCCCTCAAGGAGATAATCTTAAAGTCGTGATAAATGAGGAAGTACATTGTTTTCAACTAGCTTAAGATTATCTGTCTTGCATGTGTGTGTTTCGCACATGTCCATGTTGAACATGCGTGGACCTCTTGTATATAAGGAGGTTGGAATTTGTGAATAAAGGAGATTTTTAACCAGTTCGTCTGGTGTGCAACTAGCTGTGTGCTGTTGTCGTTTCTGAAGCTGTGTGCCAGAATTGCCGGCTGTGTGCCGTATAATATAGTAAAATATAATTAAATAAGTTATCTTGCCGGTACCTAAAATACCCGCAAAAGGAACTCTAAACTCTGTGGACCACCCTGAGGTATCCACAATATGATGAAGTTATTTACACGAAAGTAAATACAGCACTAAAATTAGTTTGTATGTCTGTTTGCATTATGCACCAATATAGTATGCCAGTTAAAGCAGGCATGTGTGCAAGTCTGCATGCAATCGGATTTCTGTATTTTCATACAACTCTATATATGAGGCACCTGTATATATCATATTGAGTATAAAGTGTTGTTGTTATAGAAAGAACGAACATTTAGTTCACTGGATCAGTAGTTCGATTTGTATTATGCGTGTTGGTAGAAGTTTAGTTGCTTTTTGTCATGACAACTGTATGCTGTTGGCTCCAGGTGTATAAGTCAAATTGTCACCAGCATCACCAGCCACAGGAGCCCTAATGTAAAAGTGTCACAGTGGATATACATTGACAAAGTAGGTCTTGGTAACAATTATCAGGCTTATCAATATCTCATGTTGTAACATGCCTGATAAATCACATTTGCAATATGTTATTTTTACTGTACACTGTTTTAAACCACATAAAGGGACCAGATGATTAATAATATTAATTTATTTACAGGAGGCCAACATAACACAATATATATGTGATTTAATGTGACACATGATATTCACACACCATCACTATCACAGCAATAAGTAGGCAAGGAAGGGGAAGGGGGGGGGGGCATCAGATGGAAACAAATCAACACTAGTCCCAGAGCAGCCGCGATTAATTAATAAGCATGCAATATATGTGACAATGAATACACTGGAGAAAATACCATGTAGTGATGGATTAACTACATCAATAGACCAATTTATCATGGACAAGTACATCACATCTCAGGGGGTTTTTTTTCAAAAAGGGAATGGCATGGACCACTGGTGAAATATCTTCTACCATAATTAAGGGCGACATTTCAAAAATATGACTAAAGCACAAGTTTAGTTAAGTCAGTGAAACATACATAAACTCAGCGGGTGGATGTGTTAAACTGCATGAAGTAGGCAGCAGTAGGCTTGTTAGTGTAGACCTCCTTATCAAGGTATTCCACGTGGGCTTTCTGTTGTGAACCCATCGATTTGTTGTCAGTGGCAAGCTGCTTGCGGATCTCTGCCTCACGACGTTCCTTCTCGCGTTCCATCAGAGCTCCAGCACGAGCATGAGCATTGGCCTGTCTCTCGTGTTCATTGTCCAAGCGTTTCTCCTCATCCAGCGAACGCTATAACAGGACATTGTCACATCGAATGTACACACAATCCAATCTGTGACTTTGTTACTTTGTAATCAACTGCAATTCAAGCATGTTAATTAACTGTGCTTTATGTCTAATGATATCCTATTCAATTTATCCATCATTTTTTTAATGAATACCAATAGGTCTTCTTCCATGCTAATCACTCACTGTGTTAATACTTTCAATACATTAACAAAAATATGAATAGTGAAATCATTGTGTCTGTGACTTTTGTGGCCACAAATAACATATTTATTAATTGCCCTATTATAAAAAACAAACCTGTTTTTCTCTACGCTGAAGGTCTTGTGTTCGGCGAATATCAGCAATTTGCTCGGGAGACATGCCCTTCCAGCGATCTGGTACCACCCTATGGGGACCAAATGCACTCTGAGCTACAGCAGGGTTCTCTGTGAGGAAGTCACCATATATGTGGTTGGCCATCTCTGTGGAATTGTCATCATGTGCTTGTTTCTTCTCCAATTCCTCCTTTGCCCTCCTCTCACGATCCTTGAAACAATAGCATAACATGGAATTGAAAAGAATTAAATGCAAATGCTTTCTAAATAAACGAACAAGCGCAGTCCTTGAGGAATGCAATTTGGTTGAAATGATGATTTAGTAGGATTATTTGCCACAATATTCCTAAAGTTACCAGGGCTTGGTTGTAGTCTGTTGTGGCATCATTGATAGCTTTACGGCAGTTGTCTTCTGCAGCAGCTAGCTCCATGGCTCTCTGATCAAGCTCCTTCATCTTTAACTCATACAGTCGGTCAGCTGCTTTTTGATTTTCTTCTGCTTGCTTTCTCTCGCGCATTTGCTGCTCCGCCCACTCACGCTTCTGCTCATTTTGGAATTTTTTTCTGGCTTTGCTGTTGAGATCTTCACCTTCAAATTTCTGCAAGCTTGAAATGCCGCACCTGGGATCATCATCACTGATTCGAGCGGGTTTGTCTTTTTTCATTGAATCAGGATCATAGAGATCAAACTCTCTCCGGCTGTTAGGCTGCTGGTGTAGCATTCGGAATTCATTAAGTGCATTACTTAGCTCCCTCGTGTCATGTTCCTGACGTTTTTGAAGCAATGAGGAAATCATGTCATTTCTGATAGCATCACTCACTGAAAACACAACGGAAAATGAGATGATATAAAAGGAACATTGCATTGCTTCTTTGGGCATCAGAAGGTTAAAAGGGTTTGAACTATAATTCAATTTGGGCTGTAATGAATATATAAATATTGTGTGATTGGAGTGTGAAGATTGCTATATTTAGTTTACTGGCCAATCACAACGTCATCAGATAAGTGTCCAGACACAAAAGCTTGATATCGCATTTGAAGAATGGACGGAAGAATTAAGGTCTTACCTGGTTTGATAAGTTAAAGTTGGGGAGAAAGTTAAAGAGATATAATAGAGTTAGCCGTGCACAACGTTTATTAACGTCGTGCAAAGATCGTAACCGAATGCGCGTGAACGATAGAAGTTCCAATTATACACGATAATTACACAAATGTACATATGAAGAATAATTTTTCACATAAATGAATGTTTATTAACAAGTTGAGTTAGTTTACGTGTGAGATTTCGTCAAAGGCGATTTAATCCGACCACACAAATTCTGAAAAGTTCATGTTTATTTTGAACGACAAGATCGGTTTCTGCGCGCATGCGCAGACAAGGTTCTTCGCAAGCGAACTTTTTCTTTCTGAATTTTATTATTAAAATATATGTGTCATTTTGTCAATGATTATCTTTTGGAAATATCTACTTTGAAGGGCGATATCACATTGACATTTAAAAAAAGATAACACGTATTGATTCCCGCAGTCTGGAGGGGGCACTTGGCCTTGTCCTGCGTAGGGTTGTGCCCCGGGATCTCAAAAACCTGTACCCGTCATACAAGGTAAAAATGGCAAGAGCATACCCCATCCTACAATTATGAGGTCAACAAAACACGTCGGGAGGCAGAAAAAAACATACCCCGACACATGTGTACTACCTCTATATACTTAAGTGCCCCTCCTCCAGGACCTGCAGCCACATGGCGAGTGTAAATGAAACTGCGTAATGTGACGTCATATCTCCAAAACTGGGGCTGCCGTAAATGAAAGTTGTGATTCTAAAAGTTCATTTGACAATTGCTAAATAATCACGAGACAGTGGATAACCAAAATAGGCCGCATAAGCTGATATTCATCTCATTTGTCGACATATATATTTACGTAAGTACACAACTTGGTGGTAAGCCCCGGAGACGCGAAATAAAAAAAAATTGCCACACGACCCACATATCCTCACTCACGACGGTATATATTTATATTACCGTCGTGCGCGGCTATAATAGAGTTAGCCCTACAAGACGTCTGCGTAGACGTCTTACCGTTTCTCGAAACAACGCAACGCGAATATTTTTAGATCGATTCAGACAACTACCAACACCAAACATACACAAGTGATGGAGTTATAGAATGCAATGATGTTTTACGGACGATTTTATCCCTTTTCGGCGGGGGATTTCATCCATGGTAATTATTTATAGTTTGATCAATTTGGGAAGCGGTAAAAAGTCAGAAACACAGCAACATGTTTGTTTACAAGTTCAAGACCACATGCACTGCGCATGCACAGAAAGACGACGACTCATGCTAAGCGCAGGGGGGGGGGGGGGGCACCTAAGTGTAAAGATATAGTATACATGTGCCGCACGAAGGGGGTGGTTTTTTCGACATCTCGACTTTTATGACAGGTTAGACATTCGCATAATACCTTGTACGATGGAGTATACTTTTTCTCATTCTCAACGAGTACAACGGGTACGGGTTTTAGAGGTCCCGCGGCTCACCCCTATCCGAGTTAGGGTAAGTGCCCCCCACTTGGGATGCTAAGGCAATGCGGCAAATCGCGAGAATTAATAGTTTCCAAAATGGCAGACTTCGTATCGCGATTTGTTCGGAAACTATCGATGGCATTTATTGAAGAATAGTGTCGAGTGGTGGTAAGTTTTTTGGAGCGAAAGGTCTATTTTTTGTAAAGGCTCTTGATATATGTTATTTTCTAGGTGCGAAATATAGCCCTTCAACCCAAACGAGAACACGCCGACTGTGTTTGACGAACTCTTCGTAACGGTATAAATTCATGTTACCGTTACACCGGAGCTATAATACAGTAAGACTATGAATATGAGAGTGAGGTGCTGCATGCTGGTTAAGAAGGGGAATCGAGGGCGGGCTATGACAACACAACTAGACGTTACAAAGCTAGATAGCAGCTGAGATATATTTAGACGTATACTGACTGAAAGCTTCGTCCCTTTTTCTTTCCATTTCTTCCATTTGTTTTCTGTCCTTGATCTGCTGCTGCAAAGCCTGTTCATCTATGCCAATTAATCTTGTCTTTGCGTTAAAAATTCGACTTTTCCTTTGCTCTTCCTGATTTCGTCGCCTCTCAATTGCAGCGGCCTCCTTCCGATCAATCGGCAAATCTAATTTGTACATGATGACTCTTTGTATTCGACTTTCCAAAAAGAAAATATAACACGACTCAATGTATCGAGCCTTATTTTAGCGATTTGGTGATATGTATCCCAACGTTGCCATGGGATTAGGGTCAAGGTCGTTAGACGATGTCACACGGCTTGTAAGTGGATAAAAATCAAATGAGGGACGTCATCAACTTAACGGCAAAACGTTTCTACTTGATGATCTCGCCCAAAGTATTATAGAAGACATCATTAAATATCGTGTTATCATATTTCTCATTGCCTGAAAAGCTATAATTTGAAGTACAGACATACATAAAGACACATTTATGATTTGGCTGCAGATGCGACTACCCAATCAGAGACGATCTCTCGGAGAGAGATTGGCAACAGTTTCCTTGTTTCGTCGCCTGCGCGGGAAGTTGCGCGCATGCGTAATCTATTCCCGCTTGTTCAGCGCGTCCAAATATGTAAACAGTGTATATTATCGACGATATATCCGATTTTTTTGTGGAGTGAATCCTAATATTCAATGAAACCACTGGTTATGATTGCCTGTCGTTTATTTATCTAAGAACATATTTTATCGGGAGTCATGCCCGGGAAGTTGAAATACATCGATCTTGAGAATTTCAAGTCGTACAAAGGCCATCAGAAAATTGGTCCTTTCAAGAATTTCTCGGCGATTATTGGACCCAATGGATCGGGTAAATTACTGTCTATTGCTGAGCTAGGATATGTCATTGCCATGTTGCAGTTATTTAAAGGAAATTTAAATCTTATAGTTGGCATTCAGCTGGATTAAAATGGTGATAAAACCTGTCGTTCGTCTATTGCCATTATGGGTAGCCCAAAAGACCAACGTCAGGTTCTATTTATCACCTTGTCGGTCCAACAGTAAAACCAAAATAATATTGTCGATGGATTCGATCAACCCAGAATTCACCACTTTTTTCACGAAATATGGATGTTCTGACGAGTTTCAGGCGATCAGTGTCGAAAGTTATTATTTAGTTCGGTTCGAGATAATGCTTCATATTCCTATCGTCTGCAGAAAACTATATTTTCGATAATTTTCGAAGTTTACCGGTGATATTTTCTTCCGAAATGCAAGCGTGGAGGACGATATCCCAGACAGACTCAGAAACTTCCGATGTAAATAAGGCGGAGAGAACATAGGCAAAAACTATAGCAGATAATTCCTGTCGCCTTTTCCCCAAGTTTTCGTTGCTTTCTTCGTGATTCGGTGTGATATTTGTGCGACAGTGAATGTTAGTGGCCTTTTCTAAATGTTAGACAAGGTCATTTTAGCTTCGTGCCACCAATAGTCCCTGTGAACCCGCGTCTTGTGAGCTGTCTCGCCTATGTTCCAATTGGTGAATGCTCCCGCTGGTCAGTTACCGCCGCCATGTTGCCAAGTCGGGCTCAGATATTACCGTTTGGTGTGTTTTAGGCCAAAATACTTATTCACAGGATACTGTTGTTGCTGAAATTCAGCTTCTGGTCCAATAAATGTTTGGTGAGTTGATTTTATTAGCAAAAACTAGGTAAAACAGCGGAACTCGTGATGATTCCATTGAATTACGCTGGCTAGATAGCGTTGCGCGTCTGAACTAAGAGGGAGTGCATGCAGCACTACCCGTACTTAGTTCGAATGAGCTAATTATTGGGCTACATACTATCTGACTATTGTATTACTAATAGTAGGGGTGTCAGCCGAACCTCGCCACAGGCGGCCGCGCTTGTGACTCAATGTTATTTCCAAATTTTTTCAACTTGATCTAATTGGCATTTATATTTAAGGTACATAGAATACATCAAACGACAGCTAACATATTGAATTTCAATAATATTGCGTTACTTTTTTCATTTTACTCCGTTTGAGCCATAAGAAAAATGTGTGTTTGTGTAGTAATAGGTTCAAATTCTTCACGAGCAATTTATGACTTTTTGAGAATCAGTCCATTTTGAATTCTCTAAATCGGTTCGTATTCGTTAATTGTATCGTTTTTATTGTTTAGTAGATGACAAAATGACATTCAAATGGTCATGATCATATAAAATATAAGAAAATGGCCAATGGGAAAGTTATATTATTTACGTGTGAAATGATACAGTGTAAACAAATGTATTTTTTCCCCAATTTTACCAGAGAACCACGACATAGGTCAGGGCACGAAATTGGCAAATATGTGAATTGGCCCTCCATTTTTTTTCAACTGGCCCTTCAACAAAATGAACTGGCCCTGCCAGTATTTAACTGGTCCTCTCAATGGTCTTGTTATTCACAATGCCGAAAATGAAGTGAAAAAGCTGAGTGAAGGTGGACTTTTTTCTAGTTCATCACCGTCGCATTTAGGTAAACGTTTGACAAACTGGTCCATTGTTAAACTTGGGAAAAATAATTTGCGCGAAGTATCAAAATCAGCGATGCATAGGAGACTTGTAACGCCGGGAAAATTCGACACTCATATGCATTGTGCACGTGACATAGACTAACCAATAAAAACGAGTTATACGATCTCATTGATAATCGTGTGTTTCCGTCGATACGGAAATAACCGAAGTACTCTGGATGAAAGCTGAGGTCAAGTCAATTGGGTCAGTTCACAATTTCAAACGATCGAGCGATTGTCAACATGTTTATCTTTTGAAGTCGAGCATGGTTACAGAATAGTCATCGGCCTGGCGGACCGACTGCTTTGACAAATGAGTCGGCGGAATAAACATTTAGTCGGCGCGCGCCGACTAGAAATAGCCAATTTCGTGCCCTGTAGGTGCACACTTTTGACCAATTTAAGTATGATGTTACAAATGGGTGAGGTTTTTTTCCTGATGAAATGTTTTGGTGTATTTTGCACTTCAAAATGCCGGTATAAGTGTCAACCTTGCCTTGATTCAACACGGCTGCGCAAGCTCGCAACCATCGTTGATCGTGCGTCGTCAAACAAAGTTGATTTACGTTCATTTTTAGTCTGATCCCTAACATCCACCTATATAACGGGATAATAACAGTATAGTGGAACACTTTGATCAAGTTTATTTTTGAATTGATTTCAACTAATTTGTCGAATTTTAAACTTTAAAATGTTCGATTTTGTCATGCCCGCACTGGGCGAGCGCATAGCTTGCCTTCACATGGCTGTCTCGAGATCGCTTACGCGACTGTTGCTTGGGGTCAAACAAAGTCGATTTTCGTTCAATTTTCAATCGGAACCCTAACATCCATCTATATACGGGGGTAATTCAGGTATAGTGGAACACTTTGGTCAAGTTTATTTTCAAATCGATAGGAACTGAATTGTCGAATTTTAAACTTTGAAATGTTTGATTTTGTCATGCCCGCGCCGGGAGAGCGCATTGCTTGCCTTATCAGCATTATGTCATTTAAGAGAACATTCAAATCTTGAACTTAATATGGTACTTGATTTATTTATTTGAGGTTGTAGATTCAAAAAGAATTATCTGTTACAGGCCAGTAGCTTCAAAGGCAAAATGCTGCTTGCACTGGCGCATGGAATTCGGCAGTTAGGGTTCACTGAGCTTCTCGTCCCCAAGGGCACCACCCAGAATTAACACATCTAAGAGATTCTGTTAACCACGTTTTGTGTCAGACAGACATTGTGAAGGAATTTCCAACTTTACCGGATCACGGTCCAGTAAAGTTTGAAAATGTTATCACTTACCATAGTATTCTGGCACAAAACCGAGCAATACCATGAAATTTGAACCCTCGATTTTTTACTGATTGACTTAAAAAAATGAAACATAGCTTATTAGAATCCTAGATTAAACATTTCTTGTGGTATAATTTCACTATGATAATCTAAATATAAGACATGAAAAGTGTCTGTTATCCCTTACCGTAGAATTCTGGCACAAAACCGAGCAATACCATGAAATTTGTAACCTCACTAAATTTTGATCTAATTGACTTAAAAAAACGAAACATACAATTTTAGAATCCTCATGAGTATATCTATCTATCTAAGTATCTTCATGTATAATTTCAACGAGATACAATGAATTTGAAAAATATATCACTGACAGCCCTATTACTAGCCTCGGTCGGACGGTAATATAAACAAATAACGTCCTGCTTCTGCATTTTCCGCACCCATTAAAGAATGCTTCTGACTACATCACTGGGCTTGGAATATAGAAAATAACTTGTATCAAGAACCTGTGAGAAAATATGTCTTATCACACTAAAAGCATACACCCAGTCACTGTGATTCTTTATGAAATGCCATATATTTATCGATTTCCGAAAAATCATGAGCGATGGCCACCATTCGGGTAAATATAAGGTCACATAGTATTTGTTTGATTTCCATTTGCTAGGTGGGCATGGAGCGCACCATGCTTTGTTAACTGTCATCTGTTTGAAATGGTCCGGACTGCGCGCAGCTGCAGCCTCGTTTTAAAGATAAACATGTCGACTAGTGCTCATTAATAATGCTTCCACGACTGCAATCGTAATGGTAGTCCACGTCAACTGAATACGTCACTCGTGATTATAGTTGCAAATTGTTCGTTACCAACAAAACATGCGTTGAAACCAAATGACTTGCCAGGTTTCAAACGTTCAAGGTATCTGATTTGAATTGTGGAATTTTTTATTGCATTTGGATCAAACATCGTAGGACGTCTACTCGGACGTCCTGTAGGGCTAGGTCCATACGAGCTATAGGGCCTAAGCTGGCCATGTGTGATCTAGCCCTACAGGATGTGGACGACCTTGTCCTACTAAGATTAAATTCAACGTAATGCATAAATCAACCATTCAATCAGATACATTGAACATGTAAAACCTAGCAAGTTATGATGGTAATCACAGGGATTCAAATCAGATGGTAGGTTGAAGATGGAAAGATATATATTATCATTCTGTGACCCTGACAGAAGGTACAATCAAAAGAATTTTTTTTTGAAATAATCTATGACCCTGAGTACTTCTAAAATAGTTTTTTTAGTAGTACATGGGATCATAGATCGATATATGAATCTTTCCCAATTAACACTACCTTCTATTTGAGGTCATGGATTGATGATATCTTGTTCTATCTTCAACCTACCTTCTGATACAAATCCCTGTAATGGTAATCAATAATTTGCATCTATATTTATAATCATGAGCGGTAAGTGATGACCCAGGACGTTATGATGAAATGATGCGTCTTCGCAGGGCTATATGTGCTCCAACTCGCCACTGCTTTTGCGGTTATTTACTAGCTTCCGATGGGCATACCAGGCCTTTTAAACTGTACCTGCTGGACCTTATTACCGTTTTCACCAAGACATACTAAGCTTCAACTGATTAAGATAGAGCTGTGAGTTTAGGCTTGGTAGCTCGTAGGGCTACAAAGTGATGTCATTATCCCACATTTATTAATGGTCTCCAAGATATTGCTTCCCGGACATGAAAAGAATGCTACAGCAAACAGGTTTTAAGAAGCCAGTTAGGACAGTTATCAGCAACGTGACATCACCCTGTGTAGCTCTATTGCATTGCATGAAATAGGGGTTAAATGAATTTTTCTAAATGTTGGTATCATAATGATACTTTATCTATAGAGAGTTCAATTTACAAAAGAATAAAGCATATTTCCTCGTTATAAATCTTAGGGTTTGAGTTAGTTCACAAGCTTTTTTGATTGTCCATCTCAACTGACACGCCCACACTTCAACTGAAACTCGGTGCAGGGAATGTGTGAATTTAGTGCACAATCTTCTAATAGCGTGTTGATCAATTCATTCATCTATCAGCCAGTTACTTTAGTAGGGGCCAGATTGTAAATGCTTAAATGACTGATTTTAGCCGGTACAAAGGCTAGTTGCTGACCTTCAGCATGCTAACATTTTGTGAACTTGACGGCTAGGTAATCTACCATCCAGCTGTCATGATACAAATTTTGACAACTTATGCATGGGTGGGTCTTATGTTCAAGATTTGACGGTACTTCACCCGAGTGTTACTGCTGTCTTTTGGTGTACACATTGTTCCGCGCATCACAGTGACCTTTGTCTTTCGCTTACACTGATTTGAAATGACTTTTGCACTCGTTAAGATAAATACATGAAATCTGCTTCGTTCTTTTGTGGAACAAACCATTTATCAATAGGTAAAGTTTCATTACGATGATCAAAGTTTGAAAAATTCATTGACACCCCAGTCTGTATATACTAAAAGGCTGATATACATCCATCCACCTGTGTACCTGTTTGACTGTATCCTTGGATTGCACCCCCACCCCCCCCCCCACACACACACACTGAATCAAATCTCTTATGGCTTAATGCTGCTTTATTCATGGATGTATCCCTATGTCCAACAATATTTCCAAATGACCTAAACAAGCGCACTTTTTTGGACATGTGTCCGGTTTGATGATTGATATAACAAATGTCTGGTTGATAAATATGTTGTTTCACTGAACTCGTTGAACCCTGCTGTTGGCAGGCAAGTCAAACTTGATGGATGCCATCAGCTTCGTGCTGGGTGAGAAAACAAGCAACCTGCGAGTGAAGCGACTCAGTGTGGGTATCTATATGTCTCCTTAGGTTCCTTCTACTGACGATTAACATTTTATTGTCCAATGTACATCCCACAGATGTCATTGTTTACTGTCCCATGTTGAGCTTATTTAACATTTTCATTGGTTAAATCAAATATTTTACAAGATATGTCAGCCAATCTTGGTCATATTGATAAATTGTGCTATCTTTCATGAGGGTAGAGGGCTGCATTTAACATAATGTTTAAGCAACGTATCTCCTGTGTGTACAGGACTTGATACACGGTGCGCCCATTGGTCGACCCGCGTCATCACGAGCCTCTGTGACAGCTGTGTACGAGGAAGACAATGGAGAACAGATCAGTTTCAGTCGTATCATCCATGGGTCGACTTCAGAGTACAGACTCAAAGGCAAGGTAAGATGGACACACAGCATGAGTCTTATATTCACCTCCTGAGGTCAATATGCTGCTTGACAAGTCTTGTATGCCTCCTGAGGTCAGTGTATCTCTTGTTAGGTCATCTATACCTCTTAAGATCAATGTGCCTCTTGATAATTCATGTATACCTCCTTAGGTCAATGTGCCTCTTGTTAAACCTCATATATACCTCCTATGGTTAGTGTGCCTCTTGATAATTCATGTATACCTCCTATGGTTAGTGTGCCTCTTGTTAAACCTCATGTATACCTCCCATGGTTAGTGTGCCTCTTGTTAAGCCTCATGTATACCTCCTATGGTTAGTGTGCCTCTTGTTAAGCCTCATGTATACCTCCTATGGTTAGTGAGCCTCTTGTTAAACCTCATGTATACCTCCTATGGTTAGTGGGCCTCTTGTTAAGCCTCATGTATACCTCCTATGGTTAGTGTGCCTCTTGTTAAGCCTCATGTATACCTCCTATGGTTAGTGAGCCTCTTGTTAAGCCTCATGTATACCTCCTTTGGTTAGTGTGCCTCTTGTTAAGCCTCGTATACCTCCTATGGTTAGTGGGCCTCTTGTTAAGCCTTATGTATACCTCCTATGGTCAGTGTGCCTCTTGTTAAGCCTCATGTATACCTCCTATGGTTTGTGTGCCTCTTGTGCTGCAGGTGGTGAAGGTGGACGAGTATGCAGCGTGCTTAGAGAGCATTGGTATCCTTATGAAGTCCAAGAACTTCCTTGTCTTCCAGGGACAAGTCGAGTCCATTGCCATGAAGAATGCCAAGGAGAGAACAGCCATGTTTGAGGAAATGAGCCGGTAAAATCCCAGTGTTGCCTAGCTGTGTGGATCTATGTTGTGTGTTGACTAATTTCATTAGCCTCACCAAGTTTTGATGAGGACCACTGATTTAGAAGGCTGCAATGACTCTGAGAATAACCTCCGCTTGCAATTGACAATAAGATGATAATCATCCTTTATCAACCTTTAATCAAACCATGTAACTTAAGATATTTAAGGAAGCATCAAACCCCATATTAAAGTGTTCCTATCAGGATATAGCATAGCTTCAGTTTGGAGATTTTATTGCAATTTGTCATGTGCAGTTAAAGAGTGACTAAATGTGGCGGTACTCTGTGATGGTCTCATGAAAAAACACCTATTGATGGTACTGTATGGTGGTCCCACGGTTGAAACTGAGCCAAAGCATGTGGCGTAGACTGACTGTGTATGTGTGTGAAGGTCAGGTGAGCTGAAGGAAGAGTATGATAAGGCCAAGGCCGAGATGCTGAAGGCAGAGGAGGACACTCATTTCAACTACCACAAAAAACGGGGCATCGCAGCCGAGAAGAAAGAGGCTAAACTCGAGAAGGACGAGGCAGAAAGATATCAGCGCCTCAAAAACACCCTCGTAAGTGATACCCGTGCCTCAAAAACATCCTCACTGTTAATGATATTATAGCACCTCCAACGATCTTTCATAGTAATGGAATCCAAGACCCCGGGAAATAAAACAAATTCAGTAACCCCTTTGGCCCAGCCGGTACTATCAGTAGCCAATAGAAACACGCCGTGACATTGGTTTGATTTGCAGGTGGAGAAGCAACAGGAGTTACAATTGTTCAAGCTCTACCACAACGAGCGAGACATAGATGAGTTACAAGAAGAACTCACCAAACGCACACACCTCTCTGAGAAGGAGGTCAAAAAGAGGGACAAGATTGAAGAAGAAGTGAAGGAGAAGAAGAAGGAAGTTGGCAAGACTGGCCGAGAACTGGCCAAGATTGAGCAACAGATCAAAGACTCGGTAAGGGTCTAGCTAGTATATGGAAAGTGTGTGGAGCTGTGAAAGTCTGTATACCGGGTTCATTCTATTAGGAAGTTTGTATACCGGATTCATTCTATTAGGAAGTCTATATACCGAGTTCATTCTATTAGGCTTGCAGCCCCTTATCGAAGCACACACCCCTTTCGTTGCCTGCTGTCTGCTCTTAATTTTGGCTTTCCAGGATCTGTGTCTCATTGTGCATGCCATCATTGAGTTCACCTCCGTGTTGGTTTTTCTGCCCACATCACCATACGTATGACGACTCAACAAATCCGTTTTAACTTGCTTTCTGTGTCTGGTTAATAACTCCATACATGCACCGCTGCAGTAACAGTTGACTTTATTGATCTGACACAGCTTAGCACCATCCCCATGGACAACATCAAAGTAAACATGCTAAGTACAGACAATAGAAAATGCAATGCATGTCATTGTTCAGGACTCATTGTGTAGATATACTCATCTTCACCGTCATCCCTGGTACCTGTTTTTGGATACTCTAAGAGTTGATGACCCTGGCATCACAAGCCATGTTGGAGTTTCATCTGTATTTCCAACGTCACAGTCAATATACGGCCTAAAACGTCAAGAGTGTAAGACAAACTGTGAAAAAATGTCGACTTTAGCATCAGTGATTTTGGGTGCATGTTGTTGAATGCGAGTTGAATGCCCGAGGGAGATGTTGTTTCCCTCCTTAACTCTATGGAGCTATCTACAACTGCCTTTAAAACTTGGGTTGCTGTAAGCTTTGTTGCAGCCTCATTGCCTCAAGCTCCATACTTCTTCCCGTAATTCACACTCATTTGCATTCATATGCTACCTAGGAAGCAGATCTGAACAAGAAACGACCAATGTTCATCAAAGCCAAGGAGAAAACAGCTCACATGGTCAAGAAACTAGAATCTGCTAAGTATGTGCTTTATCATTCAGAGTTACAACTCATTCAACATTAACTAGATACAAAGCTCACAACATGGTATTTTTGTTATTCGTCCTGTAGAAAAGCAGTATTAAAAAGCTCACTATATATTACTGTTGATCTTATGTCGTGTGTTGTAAGTGGTAAGTTTCATCTCACTTACCAACATACCATTTGTCTAAACCTTGTCGCTTCTCACGGCAGATGTTTGTATATTTGTGTAGGAAATCGCTGAAGTCAGCACAAAAAGCCAACGAGACCCACCAGAGTGAGGTGAGGTGCATCTTCTGTCGTAAAGGAAGGAAGAAGTTAATAGCATTGTCCAGATGAGTGTAACTGTCGTGAGGGATTTAGCTATCATCCAGACATTTGGCTCATCCTTGCATTGATCAATAGTAAGATACAGCAACAGAGTGGCAAGTGGTTGTACCATATGGTCGCCTCATATAACAGACATTTATCACGAGCATTCTCACTATCAGTGAAGCTTTATGCACCTATGACCCGGTTTGTACAGACCTAGCGACTTGTGTTGATGTTGCAGTGAATGTGTGTGTGTATAGATAACTGAACTGGAGGAGGAACTGGAAACAGTCGAGATGAAACGTGTCGAGTTTGAGGAGATGATAGAGACCGAGTCTCAGTCACAAGGGCGTAACTTGCAGCTGGAGGAGTCACAGGTGGGTGGGGGGTCACATGACCAGCTGCATGCTAGCTCAGCTGGCTCAGTTGTTTTATAATACTCTATTCACCCAATAATTAGCTTTTTGAATTATATATATATATATATATATATATATATATATATATATATATATATATATATATATATATAAAATATATTAATATACAATTGATGAATCCTTTATTTCTGCACAATCCTCAGCTAGCTTATTGTCACTGATTAACCCATCGGTATGGGTGTTCTATTAACTCTATTCTTGTCTCATCAGCTGTGTTCATTTCCCCATACCTTCTGTGGATCATACCACCCTCATTATGTTGTCCCTCAGGTGCGAGAGTATCACCGCCTGAAGGAGGAATCCGAGATGAGGGTCGCTGCGTTAACACAGGAACTACAACCCATCATTCGAGACCAGAAATCTGACCAGGACCGTCTTGATAATGAACTACGCAAGAAGAACGAACTGCTCTCCAAATGCCAGCAGAAGGAACAGGAGTTGGAGGAGAATCGGAAACGTGTGGACAAACTGACCGAGTATATCAGGTGGGATGGTCACCTCGGCTGACCGGAGGGCAGTTTTTTTTTTTTGAATCACTGGTTGGGGAATGTGTAAATTGGTTCATATTTGAAGCAACTGAGATTTTGGGTGTTGAATGAAGATCCACAAATTGTAAGTTATCTTCGAAGTGGACAGATAGTTTACTAGAACACCAGGCATCATTGTTCAATGACCTCCGAGAGGTCACTTTCATATTTAGTGTTGGATGTATGCTTTTATATGGATTACTTAGGGTTGTAAACTATCGATTTCAGTAATTCCTTGAATCTGTGACAATTGTTCTTTAGAAATCCAAGTGACATATGTGTGTCTGGCAGGACAAGTAAGGCTGCCGTGGAGGAGCAGCGTAAGTTTGAGGGAGAGCTGGCCAGTGAAGTCGACATAGCCCGTAACCGCATACAGGAGATCCAACACGAGCTGGAGTCTGTAGTGGAACAGCTTGGAGAGGCTAAGGTCAATAATCCACTGCAAAGGACACACTTTCTGCATTAATTTGCATTATTGGAAGGATTTTACGTCACAGAAAGCGTGTTGTGATATGGGCTAGTGTGTGTCTGTGCACAGGTGGATCGTAACGAGTCCGCTCGAGCCACCAAGAAAGCGGAGCTTATTGATAACCTGAAACGTCTCTTCCCTGGCGTGGTGTGTACCATGCTCACTCAGCTTATAGCTACTTCTCTAAACTGTCTCTACATGCCATCAGCCTCATCTTTTGAATTGGTTTATCATAAGTTTATCCCATATTTGTTAGGATTTTGAAGAAATTGTAATATTAACAAAATACTTTGTCCAGCTCGTGTTTTTTTTACATTGGCATGGTAAAAATATAACATAACAGATTTTCTAATGATGAATTGTAGAAACTATCCTTTTCTTGTTTGAGTGACGATGTGATATTTCTGGTGTAGTATGGCCGCCTGATAGACCTGTGTGAACCCTCACACAAGAAGTTCCAAGTTGCCATCACCAAGGTGCTAGGTAAATACATGGACGCCATCGCCTGTGACTCTGAGAAGACAGCCAAGGACTGCATTCAGTACATGAAGGAACAGAGGATCGAGCCAGAAACATTTCTGCCTCTGGATTATGTGGAGGTGAAACCTGTTAACGAGAAGCTCAGGTGAGGAAGTGTATGTTATATATGTTTATTATTTGATAAGCACCACATTTGTACACATTTTTGAAACTAGTTTACATTTGTTTGTTGTTCATAATCTCACTCATTACACATTAACCCTGAAAGCATCGTCCATTTTCTTCAAATTCTTTAGTCTGATATATTTTAAAATAGTTAAAATAGTTGGATAAGGGAGCCAATGGACCACTCAAATTTTTTCTTTATTTCTATCCCTACTTGTGTATACCACAGGGAGATTCGTGAGCCTAGGAACGTGAAGTTGGTGGTGGATGTGATCCGCTATGACCCCCCATGCATCAAGAAGGCTCTGCTGTTTGCTTGTGGTAATGCCCTCGTATGTGAGACGGTGGAAGATGCCAGGAAGGTGGCGTTTGGTCTCCATGATAGACACAAGGTAAGCATCGTAGAGGCAGCTATTTAACTGGTCTACTTTCTCTTCCTTATCATGTGATTATCAGATTGCAAACCCCCTGTTTGTGAATTAAGAAATACATACCTTCCACTTTTTTGTATGTTTTTGGGTCGTTAGATTAAAATATGTGTTATGATGTTTGTCAAAATGATGGGTTTATTTTCTTACTCTTGAAATTTAGGACTTATTTTGTGTAGTTGTTTGAAAATCTCTTTGTTGATGTATCTGTTTTAAAAAGAGTTGTTATTCTGTGTGATACAGTCTGTGTCCCTGGACGGAACACTCTTCCAGAAGTCTGGTGTCATATCTGGTGGTGCCAGGTCAGTTCAGCCGGATCCAATTAGCCCCTTCTTACATGATATTGTCCTTTGCCTGGTCATTCACCTTGACAGGTCAAACATGTAATTATCAAAGTGAATTGGATGTGTGCTTGCAGTGACTTGAAGGCTAAGGCCCGAAGGTGGGATGAGAAAATGCTGACCGGGCTGAAAGCTAAGAAAGAGAAGCTCAGCGATGAACTGAAGGAACAAATGAAGAAAAAAAGGAAAGAATCTGAGCTGAACACTATCAGGTCACAGATCAAGGGTCTGGAGACTAGACTCAAGTACTCAGTTACTGACCGCGACAATACTGTAAGTACTCCACTACTGGCAGTTAACGTACTCGAATACTGACTATGCTAGTACTCAAATAACTCACTTTCAGACTGGCAAAAATACTATCCAAAAAGTGCTAAGAAATCAATTACCGACTGGGAGAATACAAAAAAGGACTTGATTAATGAGTGCAGAAATGCTTTAAGTTCTATTACTAACCTACCACATACTGGAAGTACTTGATTACTGACCAGCAAAACGATCACAGACAGATGGAATACTGACTATTAGATAACTAACCAAGACCAACATGTGAGTCGGCTCGTTTTGTCTGCTGAGGCAAATCAAATACTTATTGCAATTTAGTGATTGGCTGGTATTCTGAACAACAGAGATAGCCCCTTTAATACTCAGTGCGGTTCACTGGAAGGGTATTTGGGAGACTTCTTGGTAAACACTTGATAATGATGTCAACAACTTAACACCTCATTGCAATTAACACTACTCTGTCATCACAATTCAAGGAACGCTTGCTTGGCCCATTGTCTTGTTAAACTTCCTTACCTTCATTGTGATGTGTATTGCTTCAGCAAAACAAGCACATGGCTCAAAATGAGCAGGAGTTGGAACAGATGCAGTCCCGTCTGGAGGCCATCCATGTGAGTCCTATCTACCTACCCTTTATAATGAATGATTGATCCTATGTATCTACCGATATATTACGCTACTTTCTCTCTTCGCCACTAACTAAAAGGTTTTGATGTGACGTGGATGTGTCACAGCCCCTGATAGAAGCGATCGAGCAAGCCATGTCTGAACGGGGCGAGAGAATGAAGACCCTTAAGACGCGGATGGACAGAGTCGAGGACGAAGTGTTTGCTGACTTCTGTGTCTCCATCGGAGTGGAGAATATCCGCCACTACGAGAAGCGCGAGCTTCAGGTAACTTTACCTCGTTAATCGGCCAACGTTATCATTTGAGGGACTTGGTTGGTGAAGAGGGATGACTACACAGCAGCAGTAGCTCCTTTGGCATTGTGGTAGACAAGTAGAGCAGCTGGCCATTCATAGATTTTAAGCAATACATGCCCCTTCATCCAGAATTTCAGAGTGTGTTCCTCCTGGTACAGGTACAAGAGGAGCGAGCCCAGCGCAGACTAGAGTTTGAGAACCAGAAACAGAAGATACAGAACCAGCTGGAGTTCGAGCGCTCCAGAGACACATTTGGTAATGAGGGCTGCCAAAACCTCTTTAAAAAAATGGAATTTTTTTTTTTGAATCATTTCATGTTTTAATGTTTTGTATACTTATAAGAGTAAAGTTTTGGTAATTTTATAGAAGAAATTATTCCATGTGGGATTCACATTTTGGGGCCGTTGTTTTAGCTAGTGTGAGTGGTATAGTTAATGGGGGGTCTGGCTCATATTTAGTTATGTTAAACAGAGCATTCTAACATCAAACCTGATGATAACGTCACCTTACATGACACAATGTGGAAAGAGTGCCACTTACGAAAGCATAGGTGAAGTGCCACCCCATAGACCCAACCCCTTCAGAGACTGCTATATGTGATGGTTGCAGTAAACGTGAAAAAGTGGGAGAAGAATGTAAACGATGACGAGAAAGAGTTAGACAAGCTACGCAGAGACGAACAGAAACAGATGAAGGTGAGCTGCTGTTAGATAGGTGGTGTCATTCATTGTGACGGAGGAGCGGCTTGTTCTGGTTGCCCTGATTCATCACAGTGCATATTTATGTAATTGACATGAGAAAGACTTGATTTAATTTGGAGCCGATTCCCACATGTGTCAACCACTGTCTTCTCCACTGTTTTCGTCTCTTACTGGTCTAGAGCAAATTCAAGATGTGTTTTTTGGGGGGAGTTTGAAAATTCATAGATTTTCAGTTGAAATTTTGTCAAGTCACTAAAATGGATCTTTTTTTTCTTGGTGTTGGGAAGACCAAGTTATTGATTATTATTTATAGGCATCTTGAAACAGCACTCAAGTTTCCACAAATATAGTAGAAGCCTGGTGGAATAATTGTGCACATTGTAACTATTCAGTCATTTTCTGGAATTGTCTGTCATCTACTTCCCTTCATTGCTTCCTCTCTAGATGATCGATGAATCCATGCAAGCGCAAGAAACCATGAAACAGAAACGACTCACTCTCCGATCCCAGGCAGAAGATCTGGAAGGCGAGGTGGCTGAAATCCGCAAACGGTTAGCCGTCCAGCAGAAAGACATCTCCACCATGAACAAGCAGATGGCCAGCCTGGAGACAAAGATGGAGCAGAAGAAAGCGGACCGTCACAGCCTCCTGAAGCAGTGTAAAATGGACGACGTTAGTCTTCCCATGCAGAGGGGCAGTATGGACGATATCACACAGGAGGGAGACATGTCCAGTCAACCAGACAGCGACATGCTGGACAGCCAGAGCAGTCAGGGGGCTCGGGCCATTTACGAGAGGGAAGCTCACATCATCATCGACTACATGCGACTCTCAGACGATTACAAGGATGTGAGTGGCTGACTAAATACTGGGGGGTATTCATTTATTACAACTGAGAACGTCTCTGTGTCTAGATGTGAACAGGATTATTTGAGAACTTGTGGTAATATATTTCAAAGACTCTTAATTTGCTCCAAATCAAGTGGGAGAATTGAGGCGTAAAATCACGACATATTCCTGCTCATCTCTTTCATTGTTCCCGACCTTGTTAAGGATATGGTCTTGTTTGGTTCAGCTGGTGACTGGGGAGGAAGTGAAACAAGCAGTGGACCAGCTCAACAAAGCTGTGTCTGACACACAGAACACCATCCAACGAATCAATGCACCCAACATGAAAGCCATGGAAAAGTCAGTCTCTCCTCTAATATTTGCTTCTGTATCTTTATCGACTTATGTATCATTGTAACAACAATTGCATACTCCAGACCAGTTATAGCAGTTTCCAACAAGTTTCTTACCTCTTCTTGTTGAACTATATAGCCAAGATAATATTTGTAATGCTTCAGTGATTAATAGGACCAGTTTGTACAGACATTTTCAATTCAAAAATGTGATGGCTTTCTATCTTTGTGTATAGAAATTTGTCTTGCTTATTTATTGTGGTTGACAGGTAATTACAGAGACATTTTGAGTGAGATGCAATCTACTTAATATATCTCTAATATCCCTCACCAGGTTGGACAATGTCAAGGACAGATTCCAAGAAACGTCTGAAGAGTTTGAAAACGCTCGACGACGGGCCAAGAA
Organism: Urechis unicinctus; assembly: GCA_034190875.2. Lineage (NCBI taxonomy): Eukaryota > Metazoa > Annelida > Polychaeta > Xenopneusta > Urechidae > Urechis > Urechis unicinctus. The sequence goes on along the minus strand of CM067343.1, from coordinate 68,202,692 downwards.
GTGCAAGCAGGCATTCGAGCGTGTGAAGAAAGAGAGAAATGAGCGTTTCATGAACTGCTTTGAGCATGTGTCCAACAGAATCGACGACATCTACAAGGTGAATAGCACGAGTCTACACTCCATTGATCTCTATAACTGTTGTTGGCTTTAAATAGAACTGCCACACATTCTCTTGTTATATATTGGTTCAGAGTGATATAAGCCACATGTATTCATTTAATTTCCTTTCATATGGTCACTGATTTCTAGCTAATGTCTTAAAGTCATGGTGTGGACACATGGTTCTAGAGGACCTTCTTCCACTACCCTGTTGGACTGATTATTCAGTCTGCACTTAACGATAGCTTAGTGAAGAATGCCATTGCTGTATTGGCACTTTGGCTCCATGTTTCATGACAGTCGCTGGCTAAGAACGCCAGTGCCCAGGCCTTCCTTGGTCCAGAGAACCCAGAAGAGCCGTATCTCGATGGAGTCAACTATAACTGTGTGGCGCCCGGGAAGCGATTCCGTCCCATGGATAACCTTTCTGGAGGAGAAAAGACGGTTGCTGCTCTGGCTCTCTTGTTCGCCATACACAGGTAAGGTACTCGCAGGGGGTCTAGTCAATGATGGTGATGACAGGTAAGGTACTCGCAAGGGGTCTAGTCAATGATGGTGATGACAGGTAAGGTACTAGCAAGGGGGCTTGTCAATGATGGTGATGACAGGTAAGGTACTCGCAAGGGGTCTAGTCAATGATGGTGATGACAGGTAAGGTACTCGCAAAGGGGCTAGTCAATGATGGTGATGACAGGTAAGGTACTCGCAAGGGGGCTAGTCAATGATGGTGATGACAGGTAAGGTACTCGCAAGGGGGCTAGTTGAAAATGACTTTATCTGATAAAGTAGGAACCGCTCATTGAAATCTAGTTGGACTTCACCAAAGGGTGAGGTTGTTTTACAACTGGGTGTGTTAGAAGGCATTTGTCAACAGGTATTTGATAAGCCCCAGATTCAGTCTTTCAAACACTATGAGATTGAACACATTTCTTGGGGTGATTACAGACCCATGTCTGATTACCCACCATACTCACCCTTGACAAGACTGATCAGTAATGTTTAATAGTCCATATTTCTGTCACTAGCTGGTTGTCAGCTCCAGTAAGCATTCTGTATGGTGTATAAGAGGGAGAGTGTGTGTTTAAACAGCTACCAACCAGCCCCGTTCTTTGTGCTGGATGAGATCGATGCCGCCCTTGACAACACAAATATTGGCAAGGTAGGTGCCCCTATAGTGTCATCGTCAGCAGGGATTCACGCAGTGTCTGATTGTGTCGTTACGGACATTAACGTTACGTTTACTATGATGTCCTGTTAACCAGGTGGCCTCCTACATCAGGGACCAGTCTAATGGAGACTTTCAGTGCATCGTCATCTCTCTCAAAGAGGAGTTCTATAACCGAGCAGACTCTCTGATTGGAATCTACCCCGAGGTAAACCATGCAATGGTCGCATCCCGCTGTGTCATAAGTCTCTGTGTGAAGGCCCAGCAAAGTCTAGCTGTATGCTCAGGTCTAGCTGTAGGCTCAGGTCTAGCTGTATGCTCAGGTCTAGATGTATGCTCAGGTCTAGATGTAGGCTCAGGTCCAGCTGTAGGCTCAGTTCTAGATGTAGGCTCAGGTCCAGCTGTAGGTTCAGTTCTAGCTGTAGGCTCAGGTCTAGCTGTAGACTCCGGTCTAGATGTATGCTCTGGTCTAGATGTAGGCTCAGGTCCAGCTGTAAGCTCAGGTCTAGTTGTATAACCATGAATCACTCCTTTCTAATGTAGGTTACCAGTGGCAATGCAGGTTGGTATGTCAACTGGGTCACTTCACATTGAATTATGTTATGCCATCAGCTTCCTTGGTGTAAACTTTATCACCATGACAACCATCTGCTGCAGCGACTATCATGTTATGTTTGTGAACCCTGCTTCTGGTCTTTTCACCCTGCAACTCTGATAAAATATTCACTGACCAGGGTTTTCTATCGGTAAATTGAGTATTGTGTTGTACGCTTCTCTTGCCAAATGTCACGTGTTAATTGCTCATAAGGATCACTTTTCTCTTTGAACGCAGCTTGAATGTCTTGTGGTGACATGCTCTGTGAGCTGGCATGATGTGTTAATGGACGCATGTTTTCTTGCAGCAAGCAGATTGTGTCGTCAGTAAGGTGCTGTCTGTAGATCTCACTGATTACCCCGACCCTGAGGAGCATCCATAAGCTAGTTGTCTAAAGCATGGTTGGTTTGATTTTATTGATGTGTTCATTTGGTAATTTTCCGAAATTATTTGCCACTATTGAAGCCATCCAGTGGCGCCATCTAGAAAATGACTGATTTTTATTGTGGAAGAGCAGGATGTGGTTTTAGGTATTTTCTCTCAGTGAATGTCTCAGTGTGTCTAGGGAGAGTGGGTTGGGATGGGGGGGGTAAGGAATGTTTTTTCTTTAGAATTGATTTCGGAAAATTATAACAATTTGTTGAAATCATTGTTAGCTTTTGAGTGTGGATGATTTTTCGTTCTTGCTTTGCTGCCTTACTGTGATGTTGTGCTGGTCAGCTTTGAATGGGGTGACATTGAGACCTCCTTAAGGGGTGCTCTGTTTCGAAGTTACAGGAATCGACTGGAATATTGGCGGTTATGGTGATGTAACAGGGACACATTGTTTGAATGGGGTTCGTATCCTGAGGATTGGATAACAAGAATGGAATTAAAAGAACACATGGGGCTGGTGTTCTGTCATCACCCCACCCAATCATTGAATACTTCACCCTCCCTGCCTTTTGTCATTGAATACTTCACCCTCCCTCCCATCATGAATATTTCACCAAACCCCTGCCTTTTGTCATGGAATACTTCACCCTCTCTCCCATCATGAATATTTCACCAAACCCCTCCCTTTTGTCATCGAATACTTCACCCTCCCTCCCATCGTGAATACTTCTGTCCACACCCCACCACCATTGGTACTACTCCTTGTTGCTATCATTGTATAACTGGCTACAGCCCATCATCACCTCCCTCGTTAGGCTTCCTACCATTGCTTAACCCAGCCTTCTCACGTCATAGCACAGCTCATTCTTCTTGCAGTATTGGATCATTTACCAAAGTCAAAACAAATCATCATCATCCTGTCATTGGACAACTTGCCTCAACCTGTCCATCATTGGATCACTTGACATACCCTGCTCATCATTGGATGATTTCACTGCCTCCCATCATTGGATGATATCATTACCTCCCATCATTGTACGTTTTCACTGCCTCCCATCAATGGATCACCCACCCTGCCCTCAGTGACCAACTGTTGACCGGTTTGTCTCTATGTGATCTACACTATGCTGTGCTTGTTGGTGCAGGTCGGCGATTGCATCGTGAGCAAGATCCTCTCTGTGGATCTCACAGAGTACCTTGAGCCGGACCGCCCCCCTAGTCCCTTCCCATTTGCTGCGTTCCGTCGTTAAACCAAGACGTCGTTCAAGCAGTAAACATCATAGTGGGCTTGTATTTTTCGTTTTAGTTAAGGAGCAATGTTAGCAATTGCCTCGATGAAGCTCGGGGGATTAACCACTGCCAGTGTTAACAAGGTATTTAGTCGTCAATGTTTTATGGAATTGACTGGTGTCCAAAGGAACCATGTTAGAGAATGAGGTGATTTTAAGGTCATGTTTGTGGTCAAATTAACATTTTAGCTGTTCCTGTCATTGTGTATGTACACATACAAATGTTAGTTTATGGAAATAACCATTTAATATTTACTTGTGAATAAAATGTTCAAACAAATGACACTCTATTTGCATCTGCTTTACATAACACTGGGATCTCAACCTTTGAACCATGGTAGTATGTGCCATGTTCAAACAATATCTACAACTTTATTCCTTGACATGAAACAGAAGCTTTATCACTGCAACATATAAGTTGGGAGGGAATTGTCTGAAGAATACATTGATAACTATAGCTCCAAGAAATGACAATTCGAACGAATTGACCCTTTTTCTTAGAATGATGCTGAACGCCCCATTTTAAACGAGATGGGCTGTCTGAAATCCATCTTATGGCAGGTTATCCATTCCAAGAAACGCAGCATCTAAATTATCTGTATGCCAAAACATCTGCATTATATTTGTTTCTGTCATGGTTAACAAAGATTAATCAAAGCATGTACAGAAAGCAGTTAATGCATCGACCATAAGGTAGCTCACCTTCGGCCCAATTGTCATCAACCTTGGAGATCGTTGAACTAGTTTCGATGGGCGGTGAAGAAACAGCCGTACTGTGGGGAGCCTTGTTCTGGGTTCGCCTGAATGAGAATTTGCTTGACCCTGCAGGCATGGAGGAACACTAAGCAGGTTGACGGGCTGATGGGGGTTTATATTAAGTTGCCATAAGAAGAGGGATGCTCACCAGGTGTATGTGGAGTTGTATGGTTTCCTGCGGATGTGTTCGATGACAATGGGTGCTGGGGGGCACATTGAGGATGGAGTCTCACTGCACTAGTCTGTCTGGCTGTAGCAGGGGTCAGCCTCCCGACACCAGCATTTCCAACCACACACTGCAACCCCTGAGCCTGTCCTGCCAGCCTGCTGGCATGTGCTGGTCGTTCCAGAGTATGTGTAGGTCTCTGGGGAGTATGTGCCAGTCTTTGGCGAGTACATGCTGGTCTTTGGGAAGTATGTGCCAGTCTATGGGGAGTACAAGCCGGTCTATGGGGAGTATGCCCCTGGTTTGTACTTTCACATAGTGAACCATTTGCAGAGGTTACAGCAATATTAGAGGGTAACGCTTGTCTAGAGCCACAGGGCAGCTTCCCTATCACAGGCGCTGTATACCCTGGTCTTGTGCTACATGTCCAATCATATCCACCCCTGGTTGTGAGCACCGACGTGTTTAATGACGGACTACTGTAGCCATGTGAGGTGGATGGGGTGACTTGTTGGGGAGGTGACACAATGAAGTCTTCCTTATCAAAACTGGATACAGTTTTCTCCACGATGGACTCGTTGGGCTGTGAGGTATAGAGGCGAACCAGATTATTGGGAGTAACGTTGAGGTAGTGACTTCTGTCTGACGGGCTAAATATTCCCACCTGAAAATGTGGCCAATCATTGTTAATCAACAGGGAGCAACTGAGACACATTTAATTCAGAATACAGTACATTATGACATGATCTACTTTATACATACAGCATAAGTCGAGGTATTCAATAGTTACCTGTCTCAAGACAAGCACAGCCCCTGGAATCATCTCTGTCTGATGTTCCTTCATCAACTGCCTGTGTATTGTTCCCTGCATTACACCTGTACACACCAATTGACACCTACATCCACCAATCAACACACCTGTACACACCAATCAACACACCTGTACACATCAATCAATATACCTGTACACACCAATCAACACATCTATAAATATCAATCAACACACCTGCACACACCTGTACATGCCATTGTTTCATGACTTACCAGTCTGGTCTTTGAATGTAGCACTGGTGTCTTTGTTGTGTGTTGACAGTGAGTCTATGACCACACACACCACAGGAACCCGGCCCCCTGACAACTGACGCTTCTGAGCCTGTCAAACACACCAACATCCAATGCATATTTACTGTTGTTTTTATGTCCAGAACCCTTACATATCAGTGGCTGTCAATGTCAACTTACCATAACATGATATTTGATTAAAAAGCGATATGTTAATCTCAGTACGAAAAAGAAAACATGAATTTTTGGGTTAAAAATAAGTGATTAGATTGCATACCGTACTTCACATAGCATAGGAACAGCCATTGACCGAGCTTTCCACCATAGCTGAGCCTTACAAGTACTGACCTTCTTGTATATATTGCTGAGGTTGAACTGGGTAAGGAGTTGAGATGCTTGAGGTTCTAGGTCACGCTTCATCTGGTGCCAGGCTGCAGAGGTAAAGCCGTGCTCCTGGGATTGACTAGATGACGGCTCGCTCGACTTACGTGATACACATCAATATACATGAGGTTAAAGGATAGAAAAACGTGAAGTGGTGTCATCTATAAGTCAATATGAAGCCTGTGATGGTGGAACAATGATGACCGGATGTTAGTGACAACATCACAATGCCACAACCTACATCGCTTTGGCCGTAAGTCAAGTGTTCTAGTGAAGTAGCCAGCCCAAATATACCATAGCTAGTGTTGAATAAGTGTATTACAGTATTTCAGAATCACCTTTTTCAAAATATTGCTTCAGATGATAAAATAATAATTGGCAAGAAACATGGCCTGATGTGCTGTGCTTAGGCAGTCTACTAAAATATGAGAACAATATGAGAAATTCATCCCAAAATATCCCAGAAAATTATGTCTGGAGTTTCCTACCTCATACAAGCGAGTGTCTAGTGTGTTTAAACAGGAGCAGTGAAAGCGTTTGATTGACACTGGCAGCAGGTGGATTAAAGGTAGCACTCACCTGTGTGGGAGGGACACAGGATGGTAGTGAGGGTGCTTGTACAGGACTAGACTCCATCATGTTGACACCAGGCCGCTGAACGAAAACAAATCCAAATAATAATACAAATAAAAAGTAATGAATAAAGAAACCTAAAATCAATGTCATTTCTATAAATGAATATGTATTACTTAAGATATGAATGATAGCAAACTAACTAATTCAAATAATCCATAAATTCATCCTACGAGTTTAGGGAGGGATCCTGCTGGTCCAGGGAACTTCCGCTTCCTGTTCCTCAGTTGATTGTCACCCGATGATGGGGCAGTAATATCACGAGGTGACGTGAGCAGGGGACCAGTAAAGGATTCCACAAATACACCAGTACACGAGGCAGGCTGCACAGATGGGTGTATGTTATCGGTTGGCATTTCCTTTCGGACAGGCATCCCACTATGCTGAGCAGGCTGTGGGGCAGGAATACACGAGGAGTGTCTGTTAGCCGCTTGCGTGGCTGTTGAGGCTGGCATTGGACTTTGGCGTGAGATCACATCAAGCCCCTGATTTGCAAACACACAGCGTCTACTTATTTAAGGCCAAACAGACTTGAGTCAATGGCCTTACCTTATGGTACGGGAATAAGGCACACCGAAAGACTAATTTAGATTAACTCAAGAACTTACATGCATCCCAGTAGCAGTTGTTACAGAGAGTGGTCTGGGGATGACTTGACGATCTAACTGTGTGGTAGATGAGGCAGTGTGCAGAAGCCTTGATACATTATGACCAGATATTCCACCAATACAAGTTGCTATACCTGCTGTACAAACCACTGAGCTGGTTCTGGGAATATTTTGGTCAGCTGCATTAGTTACTCGAGTCTTTGTCACAGCTTTAATATCAGGAGAAAAATGGTTGAAGTCATCTCGACCCAAGCTGAGATCCAAGTCTGAGTCATCAACCTTGAACAAACTAGCAACATTGACAGGCACATGACTTGTTGCCATGGGGACAACCTCAGTAGCTGCTTGTGAAGCATTCCCTGACACCCCAGATATCACAGAGGAATATGCTGACTGGAATTCAATCTTTCGTAGTGCTGGTCTGAAGGATGATTGCATCAAATAATTATTGTCAGGCTTGCTGGTTTCATTGAATCCATGAGTGAGAGAAGGAGGGATGTTAACTGGGTTGATGCTGACTAAAGGGTACCTCAGTTTGTCTCGGTCATCAGCAGGTACAGATGCTGGTATGGAATTGGAGATGCCCGGAGAGGTAGGATTTGATGATACCAGCTCAAACGACTTCCTCTTGGCACAACTTGACCCTGTAATTTGGTCTGTACTTCTTGGCTTAGTAAGAGACACGGGCATTTGGCCTATGGCCCCGGAGCAACTGATTTCCTCAACTGCAAATAGAAAGTCCTGCACAAAGAATAGTTAAATGTTACAGCAGGTTATTGAATGCAGCTTATGAATGTATCATAAGTAACTGACTTCTCCTGACTTTTAACTAAGCATAGAATCAATAAATGTCTTACATCATCGTCAAGATCAAAACTTTCCTCTTGGGCAAAAGCCATATCATCTCATACTACCTACAACAGAGTTAGCAAGCATTTAACAAAACATCATGACAATTTAATGACATGTTTACACACGGCTAACACCTGATCATGAAATAAGGGCCTAGGGGTGTCAAGCAGTGGACCGAAACTGGCAGAGATGAGAAACCAAAAGTAGTAAACAGCAAAGATGTAAGTCAACAACCCCTGAGCTCAATCTGTGGGTTGGGGTCTTTTTTCAAAGGGGCTCTCATAGTGGCCTTTGCTGGGTTGCTTAGACAGATTTTGTTGTTGTCAAATCTCTGTGCATCCTTGAAGCGATTATCAGGCAATCACGCCCAGTTAGACATATCAGAAGCTTTACTTCAAAGATATTAATTCACCCCTCCTTTCCAATATTTTCTGAATTTACTCATATTAATATACTTTATTCCAAAACAACTGATTAAATACAATGATGGATTTTACCCTGGCTTTAAGTTTAAGTGACTTAACCCCGGCGAACTAGATAGGATATGGAATATTACTGAAAATCTTCTGATTTGGAAAGCATTCGGTAATCGCTAGACGGCGCGCAACTCCAACTAAACCACTTAAAGACACGCGAGTAGCGAGAGTATTTTCTGAGAGATGGGGTAGCGGACGCTGTCAGAGCAGAGGCGAAGTTTCTTGATCCCAGGGGGGCGGTAAGCAAGAGAAACCCATTACTTAATGTTGAAATAATGTCTTATTCTCAAACAATTGAAAACATTTCATAGAATATGTTGTTACTGCATCTTGTAGTGACATCACGTTGAAATAATATTACTGGAAAGCTGCTTGGATGGAATTCGCAGAGTTCCTATGGCTTGAGCTCATGGCTTGAATTATCGCACCAGTGTGAAGCTGGCGCAAAATAGTAGAACCAAATAAGAGCCCGACGGGACAACCTATTCCTGGTACAGATGAGCGGCAAATAGCTTACGCCGAATTTTAGCATGTAAACACAGATCAGCTGATTGATCGGCTGCAACGGAATATAAGGATTCAAAGCATATTTAAACAGAATGAACGACTATAGACAAGTAGAAATAGTTTATTTCCTTTCAAACATAAATAAACAACTATAATCAAACATAATCGGGAACCATGATCCACTTCAAGTGAACTTTTGTAAATCAATATACATACTATGTATATTGAGTTAACATTGGGTCCCAAATCACATATTTGGCCCTAGGAAACACAATAACTGGGAGGGAAACCCCCAAAGTAACTATGGTCAGCCACTATACACCCACTAGGCTACCCAAAACTGTATCCAGTATATCCCCATCGGCGTTATAACTATCTAGAACCATTTAGTGGAAGTTATGTGTATTGAGTTAACATAGGGTCCAAAATCTCACTTTCAACCCCCTGTAACACAAAAACTGGGAGGGAAACCCCCAAAGTAACTATGGTCTGCTACTATACACCCACTAGGCTACCCAAAACTGTATCCAGTATACCCCCATCGGCGTTATAACTACCTAGAACCATTTAGTGGAAGTAATGTGTATTGAGGTCCCGCAAAGCCAAAAATCTCACTTTCAACCCGCTGTAACACAAAAACTGGGAGGGAAACCCCCAAAGTAACTATGGTCTGCTACTATACACCCACTAGGCTACCCAAAACTGTATCCAGTATACCCCCATCGGCGTTATAACTATCTAGAACCATTTAGTGGAAGTAATGTGTATTGAGTTAACATAGGGTCCAAAATCTCACTTTCAACACCCTGTAACACAAAAACTGGGAGGGAAACCCCCAAAGTAACTATGGTCTGCTACTATACACCCACTAGGCTATCCAAAACTGTATCCAGTATACCCCCATCTGCGTTATAACTATCTAGAACCATTTAGTGGAAGCTATGTATATTCAGGTCCCGCAAAGCCAAAAATCTCACTTTGAACCCGCTGTAACACAAAAACTGGGAGGGAAACCCCCAAAGTAACTATAGTCTGCCACTATACACCAACTAGGCTACCCAAAACTGTATCCAGTATATCCCCATCGGCGTTATAACTATCTAGAACCATTTAGTGGAAGTTATGTGTATACAGGTCCCGCAAAGCCAAAAATCTCACTTTCAACCCCCTGTAACACAAAAACTGGGAGGGAAACCCCCAAAGTAACTATAGTCTGCTATTATACACCCACTAGGCTACTCAAAACTGTATCCAGTATACCCCCATCGGCGTTATAACTATCTAGTGGAAGCTATGTGTATTGAGTTAAACCTCTAAACCTTAGACCATGCATTTCATAACAAATAAATGACAGAAGCACAGCTATTAAGGTAGAACATGGACAGTAACTTTATTGATTTCAAACCGTTAACGCATTATCATACATGGAATGGGATTTAATTGGCTTATTTGCAAAATATATACAATATGTGTATATACAACAATATTTAATGATATGTAAACCATATACTCTACTCGCAATTTTTAATCACATGTTTGTTCAATCAGAGTAGTAAATGTGCAATGAAAAAGATATCCCTGGCAAATATTGCAAATTCCTTATCGATTATGAATATGTCAATTAAACTTCAATTCTCGTTTTATTAATTGTTAGTCTAGAAAGCAGGGGTTCAAATGAAAATACCTTATTAAAGACTAGAGCTTTTGCCATGGTGCAGACATATGGCCCACAGCTATGACCATCCTTTTGTTTTAGGAAATTATTAGTTTGACAATAAGCAACATGAGACCAATATTTAGATTCCATTTTTTTACCGGTTGCACATATATACTCAAAATGAATGAAGGTACTTAGCTATTTGAGCCACAACTGAATCATGTGTGCCACAGTAGGAGTCACAAGTAAAAATGGCGTTTCTCTTGGTGTTCACAACAAACAGTATCCAATGGAGGTCGGAATTGCATGGTATCAAAACCCATTCATAATCAAACCATTTAATTGAACACTGACGAGTTATAAAATTTTGCAATGGTTTTTTGTTACAATCAAACAAACGTTGGAAAATCCACCCAGAATCCACCACATGAACCAATTTTGAATTTATACTATGATTCTTAATAAGAAACATGTAAGTATCTATAACAGCACTGTTGAACCACCCATCCCTATTGCAACTACTAATTTTGGATAGTGTTTCTGTACTGATGAAGTGGCCACCAAGAGAGATGTTATTTAACTGTTTATAAGATGGCTTAGACTTGGCCGAAACTAAACTAATTTTTTCAATGGATGTTGTCTCATATCTTGCTTCCCTCAAGGTCGGTATATTAGTTTGTTTAACAACATTCTTGTTCATAAAAATTATTGCTGTGTTTGTAACTAATAGTAATTCTTTCAAAAAAGCTGAAGAAAGTTGACGTGAAACCCCCTGGTTGTCCATTTGAAAAATGTTGCCCTTTAAGAAACTTACATTCATCAATGAGTCATTAAGTTCAAAAAAAAAAAAAGCAACCACATGGTACACGACAACCCTGTGAACTATCAAATGAGACATCACATGCAAAATCTAATATTTTGTTTAAATTGGAATTGAGTCTCACTACCAATGTACTTGGTAGTGATGAAACAACTACAGGGTGTGTATTTTGGTCTGATATACAATTACAAGAATTTTTACTCTGTGTTTTTTGCTGATGAAGGCTGACAGGCTTTTTAGCAAATCGTGAGCAGTTAAATTAATGACATCTATGAATGGCACAGAACAGGAAGTTACATTTTTTATACACCCTGGGCAACTACTGGTAGAATGGAAAATGGTTAAAAATGCAGTTGCCAAGCCCCCGGAAACATTTACTTGAGTAAGTGTTTTAACCATAGCACAGTAGAAAGCAATAGCACTAGTTGTAGTTGCGACCCCACTAACACTTTTACAGATTAACTCTATGTTTGGCTTGTGTAATTGTTGGTGAGAAGTAAGCAGTTTAAGAATATGTTTCGCCCTATATAGCCTAGAATCTGACTTATTTGACAACTCATTCTTTAGATCTAAAAGGCCTTTGGCATTGGATAGAGCGTGGACTATTGGCTCTATCCATAGTAACTTTGAATCGAAATGTTCCTTTTTTTCATACACTAAAACATAGGCATTTTTTCCCACAAGTTCCTCGGTTGTCATGAGCTGGGTTGATATAATATTGTCGTTACAAAGGGTCACATATGTTTGATTGCTAATTGATGTCAATACACTTGCTGTATAGTGGCCAGAATCTGGTGAATCACCCCAATGATCAATATAACTAAGAAGTTGGTAAGATTGTTTTGAACTATCTGATACCCCAATATTAATGACCTCATTTAAATATACCTCATTGCGGTTTTTCTCTGCACATTGACTAGTTTGATTGAACACAAACCTGTTTAAAATTATGACCAGTGTAGGTGGTAAACTGGCAAAGGATACAGTCTCTGTGCTGGCACTTGTTGAGCATTTGGAGCAGGTCTGTTCCATAGGACGCGGTTCTTGGTGTTCATTTAGTAGGTCCTAATAACAAAACCAAATATCACATTATTATCTTGCTACAAAATGATGAGAGGTTATGCTAGGGCAATTACAGATGACTTCTTTGTTTGATAAGGTATGTACTCAGCCAAGTAGCTTCGACAAACTAACTAACCTGAATAGACCTGTAATAACCTGCTGGAGACTCCTGGGGTACTGTCAGGACCAAGCAGGTGTCACTTGCTTGTTTGAAGGTAACTGTCCTGCACCTCTGACATTCCCGTTTGTAGTCAATCTGTTACCGAGCAAACATCCCTGTAAAAAAGTAGTCTACAGCCAACGAAATACAGCAATGGGTAAACTTATTACGTTTATCGGCAATATTTACCATAATGAGGTATTTGAGCCGTGTCATCTCTCTGCTCATGTACTCCATGAAGAACTCCTGGGCATCTACCTGTATTTGATAAGGAAATTTATCAGAACCTAAGTAATGAAGGGGTCTTTTGGTAGTTTTGAGTGATGATATTGGTAATGTGCTTACTGGATAATTCAAGCAAAAAACATCATCCTCACTTTTGTCAGCGATTGGCTTCAGCATATTATATAATAAAGTATCCGGTACTGGTTCAGGGGAATTGACCAGAATATGATGCCATATACCTAGCAGGGGTCTCATCTCCTGTTGCACAGAAAAATTGTCTTGCATATATAAAACTAAGTCAGATTGAGAAAATGCCTGAATTGTTGAATTTAACCAACATGAATTTCCAATATTATTTATGCCACAGAAAGATACGTTAATGGCGTCCGAATGTAATCTTGTATTATTACTTTTTATGGTGTCCTTATTGGGTATCACGGGTAGCTTTATATTGGGGGCTTTTTGGTAAGTTCCAGACTGCTCGGGCAATTTATCAAATTTCCTTTTCTTGTTATACGTTTCGGACACTGTTTCGGTTAACTTAGAGGATTCTTTTGGTAATCTTTTTTTGCGGGGACTCTTAATTAGACTTAATGCCAGATTCTGTTGCAGAGCACAAAATTCCCTTTCCAATATTGCAGATAATTCGTCGCATCTTAATCCTTCTCTGCCCCCCAAAGTTATATTTTTTAAGGTAGTCAAATCTTTCTTCCTGTGCACTTGTAGTTTTAGATGGGTCTAAGGCTGATCTAAATCTGGTATTGTTAGTACCATTAGCTAAAATTGAGAGTGGTGTGGTAAAAGACTTATACTTACTAGAATGGCGGCTCGGATCACCAAGCAACAAATTTGACCATAGTGGGAATGTAGGCAACCAAAGTTTCAACAATAGCTTGGCAAAAAAGTAACGGAGTAGCGACTATTTTTCGTCGTTGATGAAACATCACAAGAAGCCTCAACAATTTTATCGGCTTCTTCTTCTATTCCTGATGCCCAGATATGGAAAGGGGAGGATGTATTGAATAACAACTTTTCTTCTTCACTGAAATAATTTGGTTTTTCTAAATCCTCAACAGTCATTTCATTTGTCTCCTGGTTAATGCTGTTTGCTTCAGTCAGATCAGATTTATCAAAAAGCGATCGCAAACTGGTGTCAAAACTATTTATTTTCTTTATCAATCTACTGCTGTGTTTTTGAATAACTTTATTGGTAAATTTGGATTTTAAAATGACTAGCCCATCAAGCAAAACCTCTCCTGCCTCAGCTAGAGAATTACAATTAACTAACAGGCCCATCAAAAACATACCAAACTTATGCTTGTCCTGGTTTTTATGGAAGTTAATTTTTTTTTAGATGCCGGGATGTACGTTTCATGTGATGACTTAGGCATATATGAACTACTGTTGCACTTAACATTCGCTCGTTAGCACCCCCGCTGACTATTTCCCAACCTCGGTTCAAAAAGTCCAAAACACTCTCCTTACAAAAGACATCTAAAACAGCGACTATCATGGCCATAGCAGCATCTACATTAAACAAAATCGGAGTGGTTTGAGGTTTGTTATGACCAAAAAGCCGTTTCTCGTCATCTTTTAAGTGAACTAGGAAATCTCTTATACGAGTTGCTCGTTGATCTGATGAAAGCATCCCTGCAACTGGTACAGTAGATTCCTTCCTAATAGGGTTTGCAAAGGACACTTCATAGTAAAGAAATTTCTTACCGTCTGCTAAAGGTTTAGCTATACCTCCCGTTGCATCTAAAAAAACTACATCCCTCTTGCATAACTCATGCCATATTCTCAAACCCGTCTTAGAATAAAAATGAACATAGAAAGGATCAAGACCAATATTTTGTATGAATCCTTCTACCTTTGACTTTTTACTTCCACTAGATTTCTCTATCATATGCTTTTTCATTCTTATGATACTAATAAATAAATCCTTATCATGTCTATCCTCTTGGTTACTCTCGCTCCTTATTTTCCTTAACACTGACTTGGTAAGCCCCATACCACTGAAATTTCCTGCCAACAGTTCTTCCCCACCTTTTTGTCGCTGAGTAGTATTGTAAAAAACTTGAAGCATTAACACAGTGCAATATTTTTTTTCTTCACTTCCCTTTCTGTGCCTGATATAGGTCTAGCATGTTTCTCATAAACGCTATGTTTAAGGGTTCCCTTGTAATACACATGGACTACTTTTTGGTCAAATGCTTTGAGAGTGGCCCTCATGGTACAATCTTCAAAAGCACATTTATATGTTTTAGTATGCAAAAGAGGACTCTTACGATTTCTTCTAGTCGCTGAACTTAATCTTAACCCTCTTTCAAATGCAAAAACACAATATTTGTTAGATTTTGCAATACCTGCAGTCATAACATGCTGCCAGCTGTTCCTTCTAATATAGAATTGCCGTTGGTATTTTGCACTATTTCATTGTACATTTCCTCTCCTAAAGCAAAGGTTGCATGCGGCTCAATTAGTTTTGTAAAGAATTTACCACTTACTTTGGTTCCAAGACATTGAGAAAGACATTCATCTGTCAAAATCATTGGATTTATGAGACCTCTAACAGCTTGAACACCTTCCTTACTTTGTGGAACGTCACTTTCACGGCCAATATTATCCTCTCCCTGCTTACCTTTGATAGTTTGAACTTTTAGGGATGCCTGGTCAACACTGGTGGAACTTCTGTCACCCTCACGGGGCCAAACATATGAACACAGGGATGGTTGACTATCATCTTGATGAACTTGGATATTGTTCACCTCGCTACTATTGACAGTGTGACCACTCATGGATGACTGGTCAACAATATCCTCACCCTCACTACGCCTTACATCGGTACACAAGGAAGGGGGATTATCCTCTGTAGGAATATTGTTCGTGTTCTCCTTTGAGTTACAAGACTCATTGAAGTTACTCATTGGGAAGTTCTGAACGACATGTTCAACTTTGCCGTCACCCGAAGGGGGATTATCCTCTGTAGGAATATTGTTCGTGTTCTCCTTTGAGTTACAAGACTCATTGAAGTTACTCATTGGAAGTTCTGAACGACATGTTCAACTTTGCCGTCACCCGAAGGGTGATTATCTTCTTTAGGAATATGGTTCTCCTTTGAGTTACAAGACTCATTGAAGTTACTCATTGGGAAGTTCTGAACGACATGTTCAACTTTGCCGTCACCCGAAGGGTGATTATCTTCTTTAGGAATATGGTTCTCCTTTGAGTTACAAGACTCATTGAAGTTACTCATTGCGAAGTTCTGAACGACATGTTTAACTTTGCCGTCACCCTTTTCTACAGTGAGATACCGCTGCCCATCGTTGCATTTATATCCATGTCTCTCGTAACCACAATAAAAGACTGATCTTGTTTTAGTTTTTGGTATAACATCAGGTACATTGGCACAATTAAAATGATACCACCTCGAGCACCTGTCACATTGAATCATTTTAGAAGACCCATCCCAATGTGCATTACACAAACAATATGTGTTCACTTTTGCCCCTACCTGCCATGTCCCCAACGAAAGTTTCTGACGCCTCTGACGCTTACCTTTATTTGTCAAAAGGATACCCCTATCTTCTGCTGCCGAAGACCCTTCTGGCTTATGTGTTCCCGAGGTTAACGGACCTTCTTGTGTTGTTGAGCTCGGAGAGGAGCTACCTTTCCGTGTTGGTAAGCTCGGAGAGGGTTTACCTTCACGTGTTGGAGCTCTTGGAGAGGGGTTATCTTCACGTGTTGGAGTGCTCGGGGAGTGGTGACTTGGAGAGATTTTACTTGGAGATTCTTCTGAATTCCACTAAAACACAACACGTTATTAAGGGTTATTGTGGTCTAGTATTGATAATGGAGAAATACCAAAAATACAAAGCCAAAGTCGTTTTACCATGTCATTACGGGTGTCTGTTCCTCAACCACACATTTATAAGTTGCTGCCGAGTCTTTCTGGTGTTGGGCCAGTTGAGATGCTGTGCAACGAGACCCCAGACGCTTCCATCTGGCTTGTAAGATGTCAAGTTCATCTTACCATTCTTATTCTGTACAGAGTGCAAAGCGCGCATTATTTCTTTTACTGGCCTTCCTCTAGTGAACTTTTTCCCATAACGGACATGTTCTGGCTTCCCTCCACCTGTACACTGTATTCATATTATATGTTTAAAAATACTGAAGACTGCGAAAAAGCGAGCACTAAATACGACATACTACTTTGTCGTGGTAAGGAAACGCACAAGTTGGTATATATATTGCGAAGTCTCCAAACGCGAGTTCAACGCTGTAAAAATACACAAATTTGTTGTCCAGATTTAGAATCAAAATAAATTTATTTCATAGTTCGGTTGAATCAACACTCACCATTCAATCTTCTTTCGCTGAATAATTAGATTGGCCTCCTCCTCGGAATTTCTTGACCCTACCCTGACCTGCACCTTACCACGGGACTGCACCTTACCACGGGACTGCACCTTACCACGGGACTGCACCCCACCACGGGACTGCACCTTGCCACGGGAATGCACCCCACCATGGGACTGCACCCCACCACGGGACTGCACCCCACCACGGGACTGCACCCCACCGCGGGACTGCACCCCCACGCGGGACTGCACCCCACCCGGGACTGCACCCCAGCAGGGGACTGCACTGCACCCACCACGGGACCGCACCCCCAGCAGGGGACTGCACACCAGCAGGGCCAACAGGGGAGTGAACCCCAGCAGGGGACTGCACCCCACCACGGGACCGTACCCCCCCGGCAGTGGACTGCACCCTAGTAGGGGACTGCACCCCAGCAGAGGACTGCACCCCAGCAGGGGACTGCACACAAGCAGGGGACTGATCCCCAGCAGGGGTTCGTACCCCACCACGGGACTCAACCCCATCACGGGGTACCCCTGAACTAGCACCCAATTCCGAGCGACCGTCACTGATCGAGCACTCACTTTGGGGGTTTCCCTCTCAGTTTTTGTGTTACAGGGGGTTCAAAGTGAGTTTTTTGGCTTTGCGGGACCTCAATACACATTACTTCCACTAAATGGTTCTAGATAGTTATAACGCCGATGGGGGTATACTGGATACAGTTTAGGGTAGCCTAGTGGGTGTATAGTAGCAGACCATAGTTACTTTGGGGGTTTCCCTCCCAGTTTTTGTGTTACAGGGGGTTGAAAGTGAGATTTTGGACCCTATGTTAACTCAATACACATTACTTCCACTAAATGGTTCTAGATAGTTATAACGCCGATGGGGGTATACTGGATACAGTTTTGGGTAGCCTAGTTGGTGTATAGTGGCAGACCATAGTTACTTTGGGGTTTTCCCTCCCAGTTTTTTGTGTTACAGGGGGTTCAAAGTAAGATTTTTGACTTCGCGGGACCTCAATACACATTACTTCCACTAAATGGTTCTAGATAGTTATAACGCCGATGGGGGTATACTGGATACAGTTTTTTGGGTAGCCTAGTGGGTGTATAGTAGCAGACCATAGATTTACTTTGGGGGTTTCCCTCCCAGTTTTTTTTGTGTTACATAGTTACTTTGGGGGTTTCCCTCCCAGTTTTTGTGGGGGTTGAAAGTGAGATTTTGGACCCTATGTTAACTCAATACACATAGCTTCCACTAAATGGTTCTAGATAGTTATAACGCCGATGGGGGTATACTGGATACAGTTTTGGGTAGCCTAGTTGGTGTATAGTGGCAGACCATAGTTACTTTGGGGGTTTCCCTCCCAGTTTTTGTGTTACAGGGGGTTCAAAGTGAGATTTTTGACTTTCGCGGGACCTAAATATACATAGCTTCCACTAAATGGTTCTAGATAGTTATAACGCCGATGGGGGTATACTGCATACAGTTTTGGGTAGCCTAGTGGGTGTATAGTAGCAGACTATAGTTACTTTGGGGGTTTCCCTCCCCCAGTTTTTTGTGTTACAGGGGGTTGAAAGTGAGATTTTGGACCCTATGTTAACTCAATACACATTACTTCCACTAAATGGTTCTAGATAGTTATAACGCCGATGGGGGTATACTGCATGCAGTTTTGGGTAGCCTAGTGGGTGTATAGTAGCAGACTATAGTTACTTTGGGGGTTTCCCTCCCAGTTTTTGTGTTACAGGGGGTTGAAAGTGAGATTTTTGGCTTTGCGGGACCTCAATACACATTACTTCCACTAAATGGTTCTAGATAGTTATAACGCCGATGGGGGTATACTGCATGCAGTTTTGAGTAGCCTAGTAGGTGTATAGTAGCAGACCATAGTTACTTTGGGGGTTTCCCTCCCAGTTTTTGTGTTACAGGGTGTTGAAAGTGAGATTTTGGACCCTATGTTAACTCAATATACATAGCTTCCACTAAATGGTTCTAGATAGTTATAACGCCGATGGGGGTATACTGGATACAGTTTTGGGTAGCCTAGTGGGTGTATAGTAGCAGACCATAGTTACTTTGGGGGTTTCCCTCCCAGTTTTTGTGTTACAGGGTGTTGAAAGTGAGATTTTGGACCCTATGTTAACTCAATACACATTACTTCCACTAAATGGTTCTAGATAGTTATAACGCCGATGGGGGTATACTGGATACAGTTTTGGGTAGCCTAGTGGGTGTATAGCACCAGATAAAAGTTATCTTACGGGGTTCCCCTCCCATATTTTTTGCTTTAGCGGGTGCAAAGTGAGATTTTGGACCCAATGTGAGCTCAATACACATGGCTTCCAATAATCTTTTCTAGATAGTTAACTGGCTGATTGGGGTATACTACATACAGTTTTGAGTTGCCTTATCAGTGCATAGCACCAGAGAATAATTACTTTGGAGTCAGCTAAATTGCTCTGGACATAGAAAAACTTGATTGTGGAACAATGTACAATATTTTGTTGCTGGGATATGTTTTTAATGTATGGGATTGTTCATTGCTATTATCACTGGGGTTTTTTTTTTTGGGGGGGGGCGGGGTGTTAGGGGATGGTTCTACAGATTCTTACATTACATGACAGGCTCTCACACTAGGATTATTAACGCATGACATATGGGAAAGCAATATCCCTATTCGGCGAAAATGCAATGTCATTCAAGAGAGACAACAAGTTTATATCATTTAGCATGTGTTCATAACTGGTTTTAATCATATTTTATTTTATAAAATTATGTGCTCGAATTCATTGATTTCTAACTTTGATTTCTAACTTACCGATCCTATTATGGACTTGATTGCACAAAAAACCTTTCAATATCGCTCAAAACTAAAGTTTACACACCATATATAGTTTAATAACGAATGATAACAACAACGCGGGTGATTGTAGATCCACTTGTTATCATTTCTCACAGCACTCGAGTCATATTCGACATTTGGCCGCAATTACCAGTATAAAATGAAGATTGCCAAATTAAAATAAAGCATATCGTAGCAGACGAAAATGTCAAGCTATCTCGAAAACATAGTAATATCTGCAATAAGGTATTTGCTTCTTTTTCTTCTCGCGAGATCTCGTCTTATATGGTTCTACTATTTTGCGCCAACTTCACACTGGTAATTATCGCCTTACAGAATGAAACGATACCGTTAATGTAATATCATAACGTTCACAAACACTGGAGCCAACGAACAAATTCACATTAGAACAGAAAACAGCTAATATAATTCCTTCGACAAAAGGACATTTTTATCTCGAACTATATGTCCAGCCCACCCTTTCATCCTTCCATCCATACGAGCCATCTGTTGTTAATTTGGTTTTAAGTGATTGTTGTGCATTTGGTTCTACCAAGGAGTTACATTGCGTTGTAGCTCCTTGGTTCTACTAAGTTCACCAATCTACATCTATTTATGAATGGGTGCATATATTATCTAATTAACCACATGGGTTTAACTGCTTCGATGACTACCTGACTTATAACTGCCGATATTTAGCGCCGGAGTAAACTTAGCACAACTGCCAGGCAACTCGATTGCACTTGACCCTTGATACTACACGTTTTAATAATACACACACACAAAAAAAAACCATGTGTGCACAACAATAACAGTATACAATCTTCGTGCTATGTAACATACACTGACCAGAAATAGCGTTTCTTTAATCAAACAAGTCCGAAAGTATAATTGATTAATTTGTTATAATTTCCTATTAGCATGCAATATTGAGCAGCCATGGATGCGCCTCTCGTGACTTCTGGAATACATCAGCTTGGTGCAAGCTCGGAAACTTCAATACCAACCCGTGTTCTTACTGCTGAAAGATTGTTATCTATTCGAGAAACAACTTCCCGTGCCACAAGCCCGATTCCGAACTCAGTCGCCGATCGGAACCTGGTATTGACTACAAAACAACCGACTCTGTACCACTGCAAACAGGGATCTACCGCACGGAACCGTTATCATCCAGCAATCCAGTCCCCCACAGAAACCGCATCAACTCCCTGGTGTTCTCTTAACTGGACTTGGGGTGACCCAGTTGGTACTAGCCAGTGCCCTGGCAGTATTGAATGGGATCGCGCTTGTTAAGGGCTCAATATGGGCAGATATTGGGCATGGATTTTGGGCCGCCGTTTTCGTAAGTTTCGCTAATGGACCTACTCGGTTTGTATTTGTTTTCGCTTCTGGAATTTTCGGTTATTCAATCAATTGGATATTGCCGTCACTTGAGCATTGGATATGATATTCGTATAATTAGTTCCAACTTATAAATTCAGCCCCGCGATTCAAATAACTTTCACAAATGAATGATCATTATGTGTCTATCGGGTTTGTTGAGTTGGTGAAGATGGTGATGATGATGCTTCCAGTTCATAACTTCAGGTGTACTCGCCGGATTCGCTGGTGATCGCAAGACGCGTGCTCTGGTGAATAATAAGAGTAAAAAAAATTAGCTTAATTCGATTTTCCAATCTTCCAAAACTTTTCCCTTGATATTTCTATGTTTTCGGTGTGCATTCAATTTTGCACACCCTTCATTTCTTTATCATATTGTGCTAATGATACCCAAAAATATTGATTAAACTGAAAGGTTTCAAACTAGAATAGAGTTCATCACTTCTACTTTGCGATGATTTCTGGACCTGGATGTGCGCGTTAGGTGGCAGCCTGTCTGTGGACGAACTTGACGTCCATCATAATCGGCGTCAGTGGACTGGGTGTAAGCATCTCCGCCCTCATTCACAACACGTCAGACGGAGGACACTTCGTACGTGATTTTCTGTCGCATGTAGTAAAAACTTTTAGTGTGTTTTTCTGCTCCAGTATGCAGCACAATTCATTATAAATTAGATAAGGCGTTTTCCGTGTCTGCAGTATGAAGAACGCGTGGCTGTGAACACACTGATGGTTGTGGCGTTCGTGGCGGGGAACACGTGCGCCATGGCTGTGTGTGTACTGTGCCTCATGGCGGGGTGTTTGCTGTGTCGGAAACACGTGCTGCTTATTGCAGACGAATGTGATTGTACCGTATCATCCGACGGCTCAGGGGGCAGCAGCCTTTATAACAACAGCTGACGGGACCATTACCCTGATACCCGTCCTAAACAGCGTCAGCAGCAACGCGTTGGCCTAGTGATGTGACAGCTGTACATAGCAATGACCAAGTTCCCGATCGCGCAAGTTGTGAATCATACGAACATCATTTTAAACATTAGTAGTAGTTTATTAGAGAACTAGTTCAGCTTAAAAACTGTTTCTTGTAAAGATTGACCCCATTTATTACATATATCGTCGACTAAAGCATAGTGCACATTGTTTGCCAAATATTAAAATTGATCTGTGTGGATTTCAAATTGGATTACAAGTAACAATGTCGATTCATAAACAAAATACCCGATTGTGTTTATTCAAGGTTGTTGAATACTGTACCATGTTGTACCAATTAATTCGTTTCTACAAGGAGTTACGTATACCACTCCTTGGTTTCAATTACTTGGATGAAACATGACGTAATTTTGAATCGCCGATACAATCATCGCCAGAAAGTCTTCATCGAGCTTGTTAGTAGCATTTCATATAGATTTGTAAAATCCCCCGGCAAGGATTTGATTGGTTGCAAACACATATCCTTATATAATGCATTGGGTATATCCCAAGCAGAAGGAAATGTTGAACGTTTGAATACTTCAATAACCACCAAATAAATGGGGTGAAATTGCTACGAAATTGTCATCACATTTTTTGTTAACCATTTCATGTTAGACCAATGTCAGGGCAAAACCAGAATCTTGTTCTAGGAATTTATTCACCAAATATTATTCATCACAAGCAGTATTAGTAATTATCTCAGCGAGTAGACTTGCCAAACACTAAGAGTGTTTGTTGACATGGGGTGCTATCAGATCTGGGTCAATGAGAGAATCCTCCAAGGGTGAGTCTATGTCGTATTCGAGGGGGTGGTGGGCCCTGCGGATACGTTGTTTACTGCCCCTCTGAGGAATGGGCAGCTCCGAGTGATGTGCAGGTAGCGGCTCTGTGAAGAAATACGCGTGTAGCAGTGCCTGGAAGAAAACATGAAGATTGACCAGCAACTCATATAATACGAGCGCGTGCTTGACATAATACGAACACGTTATAGCTGGGTACCGGGATTTTACGCACACTCGAACAAGAGAATCAATGAGCTCAGGACATTGCTATAAACTAAAACAGTACGTCAGACTATTGTTTCAGAGTTGAGACATTTAAGTAAATGAAGAAATTATGAGAGTAATAGCAATGACTGGAGTGGGAGAAGCGATCACCAAATGTTATGATGGCCAAATAATGACTGAATGTGATATTAACAAAACCAAATCCTTCATCTTACCTCACTAGCTGATATTCTTTGTTTGGAGGGATAAATTAGGAAGCGTTTGAGAAGGTCAATCGCCTCAGGGGAGGCATCCGGTAAGATTTCCTCAAACGGAATAGGATGGCTTTCTTGAAAGCTTATTTTATTGTAATCAGGCAACTCGGACACACCCTTCAAGAAATAAAATCCTTTTAGTACAGTCCACAAAACGTTAGCTAATATGTATGAAATGATCATTATGAAAAAGTCAATAATATGGATTAGATATATGGCAACAGTTCAATAATGAGTTATTATACTCAGTGAAATGTGCATTTTAAACATCGTTTGGTCTGCGTGAGTGCTTCCGAGTTCCG
Organism: Urechis unicinctus; assembly: GCA_034190875.2. Taxonomy (NCBI): domain Eukaryota; kingdom Metazoa; phylum Annelida; class Polychaeta; order Xenopneusta; family Urechidae; genus Urechis; species Urechis unicinctus. The sequence goes on along the minus strand of CM067343.1, from coordinate 68,178,679 downwards.
GGTAAAATAATGACAATGAAGACTTACAGGCCAGACTTTTTCATTCGGTGTACCAAGGACACAGAGGACGCAACCCAGCTGATCAATGTCTGTTTCTCCCTGAATATAAATGGTTATCCAACTTTGATATGCAGTATTACTTTTCTAAAATGGGGAACCCAAACGTTATAGATAGTTTTGAAAAAGTGGTTTTTAACGGTACAAGTAAAATAAAACGGAAAAATAAAATAAAAAGGAAATGATTGTTTCACAAAATCGTCTTTATGAAAGATTTATGTCTGTAAATGTACTGCTAAAGCGCAATGCGATCTGTTAACGCCGGTTTTTGAGAGAACATTAATGCTGATAAATGTTATTGATATCAATCTGAAACAATTTGACCTAATTTGAAAAAGTGTTTCAGTTCCCCTTTAACGCAACGCTGAAATATGACAGCTTTTATCATTCGCTCACAGGAAAGAGAGGTGAATTGTTGAGCAGTTCTCCGAATATACAGCCAACGGCCCTGAAACACAATCCAAGCATGTGAGTACTGTGCAATTGCTAAATGATACATACATACAAAAGCACGCACACACACACGCACGCACGCACACAAACATGCACACTACCGAGAGTACCTTCATTGATAACGTATTTGCATATACCGACACAATACACGCTGTTTGATGCAGTGATCAGCATCATTTATACTGAGATCAATAAATAGGATCTACCAGCCGAACGCGGACAACAACTCGTGTCAGGCTTCACGCAACACAGTCCCAGGAATATTTCAAGATGAGGTCTGGAAAGATTCTGATCCTGATAATCGTGACAATCAGCAAGTACAGTTTGTGTGACTTAAGTTGTATACTTAGGTGATATGTGGCTAAAAGATTCAAGAAGTTACCTGTAGTGACCTAGCTTGTCTTTGCCTCAAATTCAAACATACAAATTCAGAGTCATGTCGATTGAGTAAAGGTAGTTGGGGTACAGAATGAAGAAAATGAAGTACAATTTTATGAAAAGGGGCTTGGGAGTGCTTACTAATGAAAACTGTGGGGTAAAGTTTTTTTGAACAAATCGCACATACTTTTCAAGCGATTTTATGGCGTAATAAGGGTTATTATATATTTGGTTTAATAAACAGTACGTTTGGGGGATTCAATCTCATAAGATGTTTACGCCACATTCGCCACTACAAAGCAGGCTACACACAGGGGATAGGTATTGAGGAAGGATGGCGATTATTACTTTGGGGGTTTCCCTCCAGTTTTTGTGTTACAGGGTGTTGAAAGTGAGATTTTGGACCCTATGTTAACTCAATATACATAGCTTCCACTAAATGGTTCTAGATAGTTAAACGCCGATGGGGGTATACTGGATACAGTTTTGGGTAGCCTAGTGGGTGTATAGTAGCAGACCATAGTTACTTTGGGGGTTTCCCTCCCAGTTTTGTGTTACAGGGTGTTGAAAGTGAGATTTTGGACCCTATGTTAACTCAATACACATTACTTCCACTAAATGGTTCTAGATAGTTATAACGCCGATGGGGGTATACTGGATACAGTTTTGTGGGTTAGCCTAGTGGGTGTATAGCACCAGATAAAAGTTATCTTACGGGGTTTCCCTCCCATATTTTTTGCTTTAGCGGGTGCAAAGTGAGATTTTGGACCCAATGTGAGCTCAATACACATGGCTTCCAATAATCTTTTCTAGATAGTTACTGGCTGATTGGGGTATACTACATACAGTTTTGAGTTGCCTTATCAGTGCATAGCACCAGAGAATAATTACTTTGGAGTCAGCTAAATTGCTCTGGACATAGAAAAACTTGATTGTGGAACAATGTACAATATTTTGTGTTGCTGGGATATGTTTTTAATGTATGGGATTGTTCATTGCTATTATCACTGGGGTTTTTTTTTTTGGGGGGGGGCGGGGGTTTAGGGGATGGTTTCTACAGATTCTTACATTACATGACAGGCTCTCACACTAGGATTATTAACGCATGACATATGGGAAAGCAATATCCCTATTCGGCGAAAAAATGCAATGTCATTCAAGAGAGACAACAAGTTTATATCATTTAGCATGTGTTCATAACTGGTTTTAATCATATTTTATTTTATAAAATTATGTGCTCGAATTCATTGATTTCTAACTTTGATTTCTAACTTACCGATCCTATTATGGACTTGATTGCACAAAAAACCTTTCAATATCGCTCAAAACTAAAGTTTACACACCATATATAGATGAAACGATACCGTTAATGTAATATCATAACGTTCACAAACACTGGAGCCAACGAACAAATTCACATTAGAACAGAAAACAGCTAATATAATTCCTACGACAAAAGGACATTTTTATCTCGAACTATATGTCCAGCCCACCCTTTCATCCTTCCATCCATACGAGCCATCTGTTGTTAATTTGGTTTTAAGTGATTGTTGTGCATTTGGTTCTACCAAGGAGTTACATTGCGTTGTAGCTCCTTGGTTCTACTAAGTTCACCAATCTACATCTATTTATGAATGGGTGCATATATTATCTAATTAACCACATGGCTTTAACTGCTTCGATGACTACCTGACTTATAACTGCCGATATTTAGCGCCGGAGTAAACTTAGCACAACTGCCAGGCAACTCGATTGCACTTGACCCTTGATACTACACGTTTTAATAATACACACACACAAAAAAAACCATGTGTGCACAACAATAACAGTATACAATCTTCGTGCTATGTAACATACACTGACCAGAAATAGCGTTTCTTTCATCAAACAAGTCCGAAAGTATAATTGATTAATTTGTTATAATTTCCTATTAGCATGCAATATTGAGCAGCCATGGATGCGCCTCTCGTGACTTCTGGAATACATCAGCTTGGTGCAAGCTCGGAAACTTCAATACCAACCCGTGTTCTTACTGCTGAAAGATTGTTATCTATTCGAGAAACAACTTCCCGTGCCACAAGCCCGATTCCGAACTCAGTCGCCGATCGGAACCTGGTATTGACTACAAAACAACCGACTCTGTACCACTGCAAACAGGATCTACCGCACGGAACCGTTATCATCCAGCAATCCAGTCCCCCACAGAAACTGCATCAACTCCCTGGTGTTCTCTTAACTGGACTTGGGGTGACCCAGTTGGTACTAGCCAGTGCCCTGGCAGTATTGAATGGGATCGCGCTTGTTAAGGGCTCAATATGGGCAGATATTGGGCATGGATTTTGGGCCGCCGTTTTCGTAAGTTTCGCTAATGGACCTACTCGGTTTGTATTTGTTTTCGCTTCTGGAATTTTCGGTTATTCAATCAATTGGATATTGCCGTCACTTGAGCATTGGATATGATATTCGTATAATTAGTTCCAACTTATAGATTCAGCCCCGCGATTCAAATAACTTTCACAAATGAATGATCATTATGTGTCTATCGGGTTTGTTGAGTTGGTGAAGATGGTGATGATGATGCTTCCAGTTCATAACTTCAGGTGTACTCGCCGGATTCGCTGGTGATCGCAAGACGCGTGCTCTGGTGATTAATAAGAGTAAAAAAAATTAGCTTAATTCGATTTCCAATCTTCCAAAACTTTTCCCTTGATATTTCTATGTTTTCGGTGTGCATTCAATTTTGCACACCCTTCATTCTTTATCATATTGTGCTAATGATACCCAAAAATATTGATTAAGCTGAAAGGTTTCAAACTAGAATAGAGTTCATCACTTCTACTTTGCGATGATTTCTGGACCTGGATGTGCGCGTTAGGTGGCAGCCTGTCTGTGGACGAACTTGACGTCCATCATAATCGGCGTCAGTGGACTGGGTGTAAGCATCTCCGCCCTCATTCACAACACGTCAGACGGAGGACACTTCGTACGTGATTTTCTGTCGCATGTAGTAAAACTTTTAGTGTGTTTCTGCTCCAGTATGCAGCACAATTCATTATAAATTAGATAAGGCGTTTCCGTGTCTGCAGTATGAAGAACGCGTGGCTGTGAACACACTGATGGTTGTGGCGTTCGTGGCGGGGATCACGTGCGCCATGGCTGTGTGTGTACTGTGCCTCATGGCGGGTGTTTGCTGTGTCGGAAACACGTGCTGCTTATTGCCGACGAATGTGATTGTACCGTATCATCCGACGGCTCAGGGGGCAGCAGCCTTTATAACAACAGCTGACGGGACCATTACCCTGATACCCGTCCTAAACAGCGTCAGCAGCAACGCGTTGGCCTAGTGATGTGACAGCTGTACATAGCAATGACCAAGTTCCCGATCGCGCAAGTTGTGAATCATACGAACATCATTTTCAACATTATTAGTAGTTTATTAGAGAACTAGTTCAGCTTAAAAACTGTTTCTCGTAAAGATTGACCCTATTTATTACATATATCGTCGACTAAAGCATAGTGCACATTGTTTGCCAAATATTAAAATTGATCTGTGTGGATTTCAAATTGGATTACAAGTAACAATGTCGATTCATAAACAAAATACCCGATTGTGTTTATTCAAGGTTGTTGAATACTGTACCATGTTGTACCAATTAATTCGTTTCTACAAGGAGTTACGTATACCACTCCTTGGTTTCAATTACTTGGATGAAACATGACGTAATTTTGAATCGCCGATACAATCATCGCCAGAAAGTCTTCATCGAGCTTGTTAGTAGCATTTCATATAGATTTGTAAAATCCCCCGGCAAGGATTTGATTGGTTGCAAACACATATCCTTATATAATGCATTGGGTATATCCCAAGCAGAAGGAAATGTTGAACGTTTGAATACTTCAATAACCACCAAATAAATGGGGTGAAATTGCTACGAAATTGTCATCACATTTTTTTGTTAACCATTTCATGTTAGACCAATATTGTCAGGGCAAAACCAGAATCTTGTTCTAGGAATTTATTCACCAAATATTATTCATCACAAGCAGTATTAGTAATTATCTCAGCGAGTAGACTTGCCAAACACTAAGAGTGTTTGTTGACATGGGGTGCTATCAGATCTGGGTCAATGAGAGAATCCTCCAAGGGTGAGTCTATGTCGTATTCGAGGGGGTGGTGGGCCCTGCGGATACGTTGTTTACTGCCCCTCTGAGGAATGGGCAGCTCCGAGTGATGTGCAGGTAGCGGTTCTGTGAAGAAATACGCGTGTAGCAGTGCCCTGGAAGAAAACATGAAGATTGACTAGCCCTACAAGACGTCAGGGTATAAATCCATGTTACCGTTATGACCGGAGCTAGAAGATTGACCAGCAACTCATATAATACGAGCGCGTGCTTGACATAATACGAACACGTTATAGCTGGGTACCGGGATTTTACGCACACTCGAACAAGAGAATCAATGAGCTCAGGACATTGCTATAAACTAAAACAGTACGTCAGACTATTGTTTCAGAGTTGAGACATTTAAGTAAATGAAGAAATTATGAGAGTAATAGCAATGACTGGAGTGGGAGAAGCGATCACCAAATGTTATGATGGCCAAATAATAATGAATGAATGTGATATTAACAAAACCAAATCCTTCATCTTACCTCACTAGCTGATATTCTTTGTTTGGAGGGATAAATTAGGAAGCGTTTGAGAAGGTCAATCGCCTCAGGGGAGGCATCCGGTAAGATTTCCTCAAACGGAATAGGATGGCTTTCTTGAAAGCTTATTTTATTGTAATCAGGCAACTCGGACACACCCTTCAAGAAATAAAATCCTTTTAGTACAGTCCACAAAACGTTAGCTAATATGTATGAAATGATCATTATGAAAAAGTCAATAATATGGATTAGATATATGGCAACAGTTCAATAATGAGTTATTATACTCAGTGAAATGTGCATTTTAAACATCGTTTGGTCTGCGTGAGTGCTTCCGAGTTCCGGGTAAAATAATGACAATGAAGACTTACAGGCCAGACTTTTTCATTCGGTGTACCAAGGACACAGAGGACGCAACCCAGCTGATCAATGTCTGTTTCTCCCTGAATATAAATGGTTATCCAACTTTGATATGCAGTATTACTTTTCTAAAATGGGGAACCCAAACGTTATAGATAGTTTGGAAAAAGTGGTTTTTAACGGTACAAGTAAAATAAAACTGAAAAATAAAATAAAAAGGAAATGATTGTTTCACAAAATCGTCTTTATGAAAGATTTATGTCTGTAAATGTACTGCTAAAGCGCAATGCGATCTGTTAACGCCGGTTTTTGAGAGAACATTAATACTGATAAATGTTATTGATATCAATCTGAAACAATTTGACCTAATTTGAAAAAGTGTTTCAGTTCCCCTTTAACGCAACGCTGAAATATGACAGCTTTTATCATTCGCTCACAGGAAAGAGAGGTGAATTGTTGAGCAGTTCTCCGAATATACAGCCAACGGCCCTGAAACACAATCCAAGCATGTGAGTACTGTGCAATTGCTAAATGATACATACATACAAAAGCACACACACACACACGCACGCACGCACACAAACATGCACACTACCGAGAGTACCTTCATTGATAACGTATTTGCATATACCGACACAATACACGCTGTTTGATGCAGTGATCAGCATCATTTACACTGAGATCAATAAATAGGATCTACCAGCCGAACGCGGACAACAACTCGTGTCAGGCTTCACGCAACACAGTCCCAGGAATATTTCAAGATGAGGTCTGGAAAGATTCTGATCCTGATAATCGTGACAATCAGCAAGTACAGTTTGTGTGACTTAAGTTGTATACTTAGGTGATATGTGGCTAAAAGATTCAAGAAGTTACCTGTAGTGACCTAGCTTGTCTTTGCCTCAAATTCAAACATACAAATTCAGAGTCATGTCGATTGAGTAAAGGTAGTTGGGGTACAGAATGAAGAAAAATGAAGTACAATTTTATGAAAAGGGGCTTGGGAGTGCTTACTAATGAAAACTGTGGGGTAAAGTTTTTTGAACAAATCGCACATACTTTTCAAGCGATTTTATGGCGTAATAAGGGTTATTATATATTTGGTTTAATAAACAGTACGTTTGGGGGATTCAATCTCATAAGATGTTTACGCCACATTCGCCACTACAAAGCAGGCTACACACAGGGGATAGGTATTGAGGAAGGATGGCGATTATCGAGTCTGCCCACTATTGGAGCCGCTGAGCAATGGTAATCGATGTTCCAGGAGTTTGAAACTTCTAGCGGTATCAGCGGTGCTTACAGGGTTCTCGTCTATGTTCAGCTGGTTTGTGCAGATTATTGCAGGGAACGTTACGTTCTTGAATTGACAAACATCACCCAAATGATTCCACGTTACAAGTACCATCAACGTCGACTTACCACTTTCACAAGCTCTGTTGAGTAATTGCAATATTATTATTATTCATATGCGGATAATGTTGATAAATAGCAGTGTGGACATGACTGTCTAACGCCAAGAATGTCACCAAGTAAGGTATGATCCCTCCGCAACAACCATTTATCAGAGCCGCAACGGTTGACTGACCGATCGAAGTCATGTCGATTCTTATGCATTAACGGGTTCATTTCTGCTAATTAAGTGCTGTCAAATAATAGGAATGACATATATTCTACAACCCACTCTTCTCTCAAGAATTTTGTCAAAGAACATCGCGAGTCGCCCGAGTGAGACTTAACTCGTAAGTTCAAACGACTCTTCCCACGACACAGTCACAGGGCCTCAGACTCAGCGCAGGCAAAGCTACCTCGCCTCTTGTTGACCTACTATCGACCGCTATGTCTGTATTAGCGGCCTAGCCTATGCGAAGCCAAAGGCGTTGGAGTGGTTAATCGAAAAACAATTTTATCTGCATGCATGTCAAATGATAGGAGTCAAATGAATGATTTTGTTTATTCTCAACTGATTTTGACAACTTCATATGGGGTAATGAATAAGCACTCAAGACGTGAGTTGAAACCTGGAAAAGGAAGTTATTCTAAAATATGGCATAATGTAGTCATAAAAAAAGGTGATAGCTGAACAAAGGAATAGTGGTGAAAGTGTTGAGGAACTTCATATTTTTGTGTGAAAGCGGTATTTATTGCCCAGTAGGTACAGTTAGTAAAGCAAGGTAAGTTTGATGCCCATTGAAAGCTTGTAAATAACTGCAAAAGCTGTGGCAAGTTTAAGCACTCGTGGTGAGTTTAGGCCTTCAAGCTCACACACTCTTAAGAGCTTCGACACTACCAGTGCACCAGTGCTATCGTTGTCATTGTCAGAGACTTGATGGGTAAAGTAAGACAAATGTCATTACCTTAACACAGCATGACAGGACAATACTTCCCCAACCCAACAACATGGCTAATAAATACATTTTGTCCAATTTAAGAAATGGATAGATATAAATTTAAGAACATTGAAGAAAACTCTGCCTATGTGCTTAATCTTGGCACTAGTTTTGTAGATTGCTTACAAACTTCACTTGGGGCCAGCTTAAACTGCTCAGCCCTTTTGAACCAAGTAAGGGAGCTACGGTAATAAAACCTGAAGTATGTCTGTTTGGCTACCTATCACATATTGACATTTGTGAATTTTATCGTATATGAACTGCGCTTATCTGGGGCCGTATTCACAAAGAATCTTAACTTGAGTTGTCTCAACTTGATTCGGCGATCTTACATCATATTCATAAAAACTAACGACAGAGATTTCAGTAGACTCAACAACTAATCTTTATCATGAATACGGCTGAGTGAGCCAATTCAGCTAACCCTCTAAAAAAGACAGACTTTATGAATACCTGATCTAAAGCTTGTTGACACCCGTATTTTATGGTAGCATGCGCGGAAAAACACCGGAGACAAACATCTCAAGCATGCTTTTGATGTTTGGCAATATCGCCAGAAAGTAATGAACCAAGAGAGTGCTCTAAAACTGGCACGCCACCCGGCCACGTGATTAGGTGAATTCAACTTGAAGGCTACCGTAAGTTTCCACCCCTGATTTAAGTAAATGTGCATCACTGACAAAATTTATCAGGTATTATGTTCCGATTTCATACAGAAATATTGAACCGAGAATGAAGCAGAATACTTGATAAGTTAGGACCACTAAGTGCTATCAGCCATAAATATTCCTGTGCTCCTAAACTTGTAACCTGTTTTGATTTTGTCATAATTCAATATTTCTAAATGAATGCTGTATGTTGTGAACAGTTTGAATTGTTTTGTATGGCATTGTTTGTTTTATACGCATCATAGGTTTGTAAATAACCTCAACAGCAGTGGCAAGTTTAGGCCCTATAGGTCATAGTAAATTTAGGCTAATACAAACAAAAATACTTTTGCTATTGGATTTTTCTTCAGCTTACCCATAGCAGACTATTACTATCAAGCAAGGTCCCTCTCTTTTATTGTTCAGTACTTAAAAGAAACAGTTTTATTATATTTATGTGATGAAATGTTTGTCAGCAAGGGTGAGTTCAAATAATGTGACCTAAATAATGTGACCTTGCAGAATCAAACATTCAATGACTGCTTATGATAATGAATATTAATTGTGATTGGCAACATTAGCCAATGCTACCTTCAACCATGTGAGATTTACATGCCATGGGACCAGTGAGTAGAGAGGTGCAGAAATCAGTTGGTAGCATTGGTGAATCAAGGAAGGGAACGGCTGAACCCAGTGTTACAGATTGAAGTATTTGCTGCAGAGGAAGATGGCATCTGACTGTGTTTTAACATGGCTTCTATGGAGGGATATGTGTGTTAGAGCCAACTCTCTCAGTGAATGAATTATGATAATTTGTATGTGTTGCAGATAATGGTAGTAGGTGTGCAACTCAGTCATCATGACCCTGCATCGTTTCCTCTACAAGCTGTGCTGGCGCACCCGTCTCCTTATTCCCATCTTCGTCCTCATCTCCCTCATAGCAACCCTCCTCCTCCTCACCCCTGGCAATCACCTCGACAAGCATCACCCACACCAACTCTTCCCTCGCTTCAAACACTCATGGGACAAGGTTGATCAGAATGAGGATGTCAATGGAGGTGTCCCCCCTGTGAGAGAAGAGGATTTAAATGTAATCAGACCAACTGTGAATGTTCTCTCAACGAAGTATCTGGATCCTAATCACCAAAATGCTCTACTTTTCAAAGCTAATGCCAGCCAAGGTGTACTTAATGACCCTTTGGTGGTCTCACCTCTCTTATCTCGTATTTATTTCCAAAGACATCGAACCAACGAGAAAAACACACCAAAAATACGCAAGAAGGTCAAAGTTAAACCTCACCACAATACACATATTTTCCATGATGCTAAATCTCAACCAGAAATATTTGAAGCATGGACTTCAACAAAAGCAAGTTTTTGTGATGGAAAAATGGAGGCTTATCAAAATGAATTTACCCACATGAAAAACGTGATCATTGATAAAAGTCACTGCATATCAAATCGTAAGGGAGGTGAGTTTCTAGAGGAAGTGGTTAACCAGGAAGAGGAGATGGAATACTTCCAATTTGAATCTGGCTGTTTTGAGCTGTCTTGCCCCATCCGACCCGATTATTACTTTAACAACAAGAACCACCTCAATGATTATCTACTTGGATTACGAACTCGCAGTGATACATCCATTGGTATATCTCAAAAGGTGTCCAATTTCACAATCCTCGTGACAAGATATGAATATGCAAATATATATCACACTATGACAGATTGGTACAACGCATTTTTGCTGATGGAGTATTTCAATAAAACCCAAGCAGAGACTAACATACTCATTGTAGATACGCATCCCCGGGGCGTTTTGGACCCTGTATGGCCTGTGCTATTCAATTCAGTGAACCGCCTCTCATATCTTGGTTCCAGGACTCTTTACACTGATATGGTGTGGGGTATACTAGGTTATAACAGTGGTTTGTTGGCGCATTACCAACCTCATTTACCCATGTTGGAGGAATTCCGTGCTTTCTTCTTGAGCAGTTACTTTATTTCACCCAACAAACACCAGCTTGACTGCAACAAACTCAGCGTGATGTTTGTTTGGCGACGCGACTACGTTGCCCACCCTCGTAATCCTGCAGGGCAGGTCTCCAGGAAGGTTCGCAACGAGAGAGAGCTTATGGCTGCCACACAGAAACTCTACCCCGAGTTCAACATCCGAGGGGTGCAGCTTGACCTGTTTGATATGCAGCAACAGCTGAGGCTGATTGCCTCAACCGATATTCTGATAGGCATGCATGGAGCAGGACTCACCCACACATTATTCTTACCCAAGAAGGCAGCCATCATAGAACTGGTGCCTAATTACTTCTCCTCATCCAGTGACCACTTCCTGTCGCTGGCCACATGGCATAAGCTTCATTACCAGCGCTGGGTCAACGAAGATCCGCGGAACGAGATAGCCAACTTCTACACGCGCATTCCTCCTCACGTGGTTGGGGCGCTCATCAAAAAAGCCGTGAAAGACATGTGTCTCGCTAACCGACCATCGGATCCCGGCGGGATGATCCACCCTTATGTGGTGGTTAACAATAACGGAGAGGTGATCTCTGACACGATGGGAGATGACGGGATGGGGGGGCTGTTCCCTGGCAGGAGAATGGAGGATCCTGTTGATGGTCAGCATGTTGTCAACAGCCAGCACATTGATCAGCATGTTGGCGACAGTAATACCGGGGGACTCGTGAATGAACCCCTTCTAGACAAGAGGGACTCTCCTGTCAACAATGAGGTTCTTGGAGACCAGCCTGTTGTTGACCAGCCTGATGCCAAGCTGAAAGCTATCAACCAACCTATTGCTAACCAGCCTGTTGCATACAGACAGGTTGCCAATCAGCTTGTTGCCAACCAACCTATTGCTAACCAGCCTGTTGCTGATCTACAAGTAGCTAACCGGCCTGTTGCTGATCTACAAGTAGCTAACCAGCCTGTTGCTGATCTACAAGTAGCTAACCAGCCTGTTGCTGATCTACAAGTAGCTAACCAGCCTGTTGCTGATCTACAAGTAGCTAACCAGCCTGTTGCTGATCTACAAGTTGTTAGCCATAAGCAAGGTGTTGCCATTCGCCATGACAACAAAGAATCACTGTTGGATCCAGTTGGTGAACACTTCCCGGGTCAGGAGGTGAAGAAATCTCCCTCAAGACCAGCTGCTATAATATCATCCCCTGAACGGTGGTTGAAGCACCAATCTCAGCCCATTGTAAAAAGCCACCCAGGTAATGCCAATAAAGCCCAAGTAGCGCCCGAGTTTGTTGAGCCACTACATGCTGCACAGGGGTTTAAAGTCGCACGGAAATCATCCACAACCTTCCGACGGAGGCCAACAAGATCAAGTTCACTTCCAACAAAACCACACGAAAATCACCCACAACCTTTCGCCCAACAAGATCAGGTTCACTTCCAACCAAATCTTCATCAGGCTCCAGAAGTTGACCAGTTACAGGCCCAACCAAAATACCATCGTCAATCTCTGCCTGCCGATCCATTGGGCAATGAAGAGTTCAACCAAGGCCGTATGCTAGCACCCTTGAAACCAGCTGCAGTGAAGGTTATGCACCTAAAACCCCCACAAAGGTCACAGGGAGGTCAGGTTTGAGTCTGCAAAGTGATATATTCCTTGCCGTGAAATCAGTATGTACTTAATTACCCACATCTCCATGGTGACCCATTCTTTACAACAGCAGCCTGTTTAATTAACCTGTGTACACCAAAGTCAGTTAAAGCTTGACAAAATGACATGTTATCAAAGTATCTCCTGTGAAAGTGTACCCCAAATGTTGACAAAACCTAGATCTGAGACTAGCCATGCTCACAATCATACCATCTCTTTGAGAAGATATCAAAGGAACTGTGATGAGTCGAGTATGTTTATATAATATCCTTGTAAATACCACCCCCACATTAATGAAACAAACCAACTTCTGCTGCACTGGTCTGCTTAGCATCAAGATGGTGCCATGGGATATCTTCATGTCATTAAATGTGTTCACCCCTGTTGCTATGTCATGTGTACATGTATGGGATTCTTTAGAACTACCTTCCAGGTCTGCGAAATCTCCAAACCAAGCTGTTTGTTAGCTGACTTGTTTGTATAGCTGTATGTCTGTAGGTAAGATAGGTTTACCATGTGACAATGTGGTTTCTATCACATTCAACTGAGTTTACTTCAGACCCTATGGTCTACTGATCAAAGCCACATCACAAAATGACCATTTTTATCAAATCACTACAATTTTTATCAAAATTCAAATTGTGATGTTCCTGTTAGTGAATTCTCCTTTGAGTCACTTATTTGTATGCCGTCTGTGTGGTATTTTCATCAAATGCCTTTATTAACTGATCAATTTCTTATGCATGTTCTTTTTATATGTGGTTTGGTATATAGTTTAGTTCCTGAAAATCACACAACTTACTATTATATGTTATATACCCTACTGCAGGAAAATATATACTTTCACAATATTTTGAATATATTTTACAACTGTTTTTCCCCACAAATATGTGGTCCAATGTGAAGAAATTTGTAGATTGTTATTACATTCCAGAATGGCACAAACAAAAGGCTAATCTTTGTGATGCATCCTTTGAGTGTAACTCTTGTCAACAACCCTTGGTCACAAACGTTATCACACATGGAAAAATTCTCTCTGTACAATTGTAAATTGTATCAGTCAACAATTTATGGTGATGGTAATGATACTTCATGTGACATTGCTATAGCTGGCTTTCAAATGTGACAGCTTGCTAACAAGTATGTTATGTGTTCTGCAGTGGTTTGTTTTAAAAACCACAAGCATCATGTGTTCTATGTTAAGCGATGTGGAACATCGGAGACTGTCCTTGCCAGAGTGAGTATGAGATATGATTTATATGCTATATCTTTACATCAATATAAATCACATCAATGTGTGTGATCTTTATTGAAATATCCTGTCATAATTATTCAGTCCAGACTTCGTTACTAACTCGCCACTCACTGCAGCTTTGTAGCATTGCCTAATCAATGGGGCTGTTTTCCCCCACAAAACATCAATGCTTCCTGTACTGTGACCTTGCGAGTCACCGTTCTTCAATCTGGCCTTTTTACTGTCATGTCTGGTTATGTCAATAAAAGCCATGTAGGTGTATCCATGCATGGGTGAAAAGAACGCGTTTGTAGCAGTTTTTGCCTCACCAACAGATTCGGAAGGTTTTGTTATATGGAACTTCTCCACTAACATATTTCAACACTTTGTATGGTGTAAGCAATGCATGACTTTTAGATTGATGATAGCACTGCCCATCGAATTCCACTTAGTTTAAACTCCCGCAACTTAGACACACATGACACCTATACTAGTGAATGCGGCGATAAGTAGAACAATACCCAGGGACCCTGGCGGCCACGTAATCCACAGATTTCCGCGGATCCGCGGAAAATTGGCATCCCTGAGTACCGTGCTAATGAGAATAATTAACCGTTTACCACATAAACTTATGACCACATAGCTAAACTGAGATGACAGGAACTAACTCAGACTGGACAAGAATTTAGCAATGACCCAGTAATCTTTCTACCAACTTGGCACTGGATTTCCAACATGCATACCAAGATTGATTCAAGTTAAATCTTTCTCAAATCAAGTAATCTGGGCACATATGGCAAGTGCAGTTGAAGTTGTCTCGTAAGGAGATGTGATAACTCACCACAAGTCGACGCCCTCGTCGTATTTCTTTGCTCCATACAGCAGCTCTGGTGATCTGTACCATCTAAGAGAGACTAACATTTGTAGAGCGTGGTTCACATTGGTTAAATGATTACCAGATTTATTTCCTGTTGATTCAAAGACATAGCCAGGAAGGACGGTTTCGCTTCTGTAAATTGGCTTTGTTTTCTCATTATTAAAATACCTGAACAGGATATTTCAGGTGTTATAACGGGGACATACCTGGTAGCCACCTGGTGGCTGTACTGTCTCTGTCCAGTGTTCTGGAAAACTCGAGCTAAACCAAAGTCGGCGATCTTGAGGTGTCCCGTAGAGCCGATGAGCAGATTGGCTGGCTTCAGATCCTGTTACAACAGGCATCGTCAATCCATGAGCACAATAGGTAAAAAAAAATCCCAGCTAACAAATACAGACCCTGCGACCCCCTCACCCACACAAGCTCACTCCCTTTCACCCCCATCCCCACACTCAGCCCTAGAATTTCTTTTGCAAAGGATTTTCCTTCCAAGCACCAGGAAATAAAAGACGATAGCTGTATGATTACTTGTCATGTGGCGGATCAGGAGAGTGAGAGAGGTAAATGAGCTGGGAATGAGGTAAATGAGCAGGGAATGAGGTAAATGAGCTGGGAATGGGCCACATACCCTGTGCATGATGTTGTTAGAGTGCATGAAAGCCACGCCCTTCAGGAGCATCATGATATAACTCTTGATCTGTGCCTCTGTTAGGGGGCGTTCTGGGGTCCTGATGACTTCTGAGAGGTCAGACAGCATGTACTCAAATACCAGTACAAAACCTGTTCCGTGTGGAAACACCTCGCGCAGCTTCACGACCTGTCGACAGATGCACAAGTCAGTTAATTACCTAAAGCCGAGAGAGGGGTGAAGGGAGGGAGATGGAGGTGGAATCATGAATCTTGTGTTGTGCACTCGTCATTAGTAATCAACCACTCACTGGGAAGCGATGATATTGCATACACTACTTTGCAACTGTGGTTATCTCTATGAGCAATTACAAACTTAAATCACTAAGTCACAGCCATCATTGGAAAATTGTGAATTTCCGTCCCATTGGAATGGGCGGATCATATCCTACACACAATAAAAACTTACAACAGCAGTTGATGCAAATAAACACCCTGTGTTTCTGGCCTGCTGCTGGTTGAAACGTTGGCAGCTGCATTCGCATATGGTACATCGTTTCCAGGGAAGCAAGAGGGTTTTTTAGGTGCATGCGATAATTGGTGCTGAGCAGCACCTGTCTCCAGGTGATTGATGTGATGTCATATGATCGTGATGGTGTTCTACTTGGCTGGCAGTTGGTGATTTATAATGCAATAACTTATGCAAATGACATTTGGTAAAGTCAATATAATTATTAAGGCAATCCTTAATTGCAGATGGGATCGAATATGAAAAGCAGCTTGGCTGTTGATTCATGAATAATTCATGAAGCTCCATTGCATTTACCATTATATTTAATACTTGGTGGAAATTGTAGCTTGGTAGCAATTATGGTCAATTCGGATAGGCACTGAAGGTCTGAAAAAGACCTCGAGGGTGTTTTAGAATTTGCCTTCCACATAGTTTCCATTTAATCAGCTTCTGTATAATTCCTTGTGACATGCTGATTGCTTGACACTTTGATACCACTACCCATAGCACCAAATTGTGAACATTATGACGAATGTGGTGTGCATAGCACTCAAAGCCTGGTCTACACAACTCCTTCATGTGGCTACCACATCATGAAATGGGGATGCCCAACCACTCTCATGTCATCCAATACACATATTGTAATGTATGTGGATGCAACCCTTCACCCTGTCTGAGTTTTTGGGAATCCTCTAGAACGTGTATTATGCAAAACACATTGAGGGCGATAACATATAAAGCGTTCTTCTATTGGAGCACCCCTCGGCATAGAATACCCCTGGACAGGTCTTGACGTCATCATGCACATGACGAGTGATGAGGGTCAATATAAGGAGCTAAATGGGCCCTAAGCGTCAAAGTTGGAGCTGGCTCTTTGCAAATCACTCAATAGCCTCCTCTGCTCTTGAACAAGTAGCTGCCACGGAGACCGGATCCATCCTTACCTCCTGCGCTCGAAGAAGTAGCGGGGTAGTTCATGTCCCCTCGAAAGAAGTAAGAGCAGGACCAGTCTATTTCCTGCTAGAATCCTCAAGAGGAGTACCAGTGTAGGGAAGACAAGACCAGAGAAGAGAAGTGGAGTGGGCGGGGCAGTTCCATACACTGTCAAAATAGTATGCAACAACAAGGGGCCTGCTACCAACAAGATAACATCACTGCATTACACTTACGGGAAACCTTTACATGTATAAATAATACCCTACCTGTAAACTAATTGACATTCTATTAAATTAAATAAAACCAGTTGTCAGCAAACCAAAAGTCTTCTTTTGGGGTAACATAAGAGTTCACTTACAATGTTGAGTATACTTATATTGATAGTAAATAAGAAGGAGAAGCACGAACATGTATTCCACATCAACAGGATATGACAATGGAGTCTCTCATCTAAAAGGCATATTTAACCGTCTTGTAAGTGACAGAGAGATTGTAAATGGTGTCCATGTGTTCTATTTGGCCTGCTTTGGGGTCCAATGAATGGCTAGCAATTAAATGTATGAATGGTGTGTTACCAACCTTCACCATACTTACAGTATGTGAATTGGATGGTACAGACTTCTATCTTGTTATTTTCAACCAAACATTCTGGCCTAAATTACAAAGCTTGTTTTCATATTATATTATGGGATTTGTAATAATCATCATAACAAGTTTGGAAGTCAACTGAGCTTTTGACAATCAGATCTAATGTTCACATCAATTAAGGGTCATCACTGGCCATCATTACTGCAGTTGTCAGACATTTGATAAAGGCTGTGCTATCTCAAAATGTTATCTATTCAATAATTTAATCAAATCACGATGAGTATGCATATCTTACTTACATTTTCATTTTCTTCAATCTCCTGTAAAGCCTTGATTTCTCTGTACAGGAAACAAACATTCCATGTGTGTATCTATTCTATAAGATATTGGCATAATCAGGTTGCAAGTGTCTCTTTCTAGCAACTGATTAATGTAGCTTATTGATTACATTTAATTAAATAAAACATTGAAGAGGTATAATTTTTGGGAGGGTGATAACACCAATAGCTTAGATAATAAAAATCGTTTTAAGGAATATATGTTACAACATGGGATTTGCCAATTGATGAGCTTTGAGGCAAATCTTTTCAGAGACAATTAGTTCACCCACCTCACGGCAGTGTTAGGAATACCATCTTCTAATCTTTTCAAAGGCACTTTTTTCAAAGCAACAATCTCTCCACTCTGTTATGAAAAGCAAATCATTTGCATAAATGATAACTTTCATTACAAATGATTCTAATTCATATCATAACAACATAGATGAAAACTGATCAAACTGACCTCAATATGTTTGGCCTTGAACACAATACCGTGAGCACCTTCGCCAATTTGACCCAGAATTCTATATTGATTCATCCTGATATGACACACTCAACGCAATTTAAGTAAACAACCAGTTCAATTCAAACGTCTTGTAGATAACTGCTAATGAAATCATAGGGATACCCAGTAGTACTAACCCCGACACAGACGCCATGGATTCCTTGATTTCTTAGCTTGTACGAGCCTCTCAGAAGCCAAAATTAAAATCTTGTATCTGAAACTTAACGCATTGTTTGCCAAAATAAGTTGCATGGAAATGCCAATATGATGCATTTTTTAGTTAGTATCACTTGGTGGATTAAGAGCTTAACACATTTACCTTTCAGTCGTTCACAATGTGGAATTCAACATGGATGTTTTAAACATTAGTTATGAAACGACTAACAAATATTTCAGTAAGTGAGTTTCAATGAATTAACATTACATTATCACTCAGACTATGTTTTCTTCCATCGTCTGGAATGAACTCAGGGAATTGAAATATAAATGTGAAAATTGTATGGAACACACCTGTTTTTCCTGTCACATCTACGATGTGTGATGAAATAAGGACATGGCAGGATCAGAAAATGTTCACAAACACAATTTTTTCTTATGTTGACAGTGATGTTAATGTAAACATATCGTTGCAGACGAGAATATCAAGCTATCTCGGAAATATAGTAATATCTGCAATAATGTATTTGCTTATTTTTGATCTGCATGTAAACCGATCTACGGATAGTTTTGCTCAGGAGGAAGATGAGCTATCTTATTCCCAAATTATGTTCCAAAGGAGATGTCGATGCTGCTATAAAATCAACTGAAGACGTTTTAGTTTGCCTTCGATTTGGAAGAGATGATGATTTAACATGCCTACAATTAGATGACATTGTAAGTTTATGATAATAGCTTCTGGTTGCATATCTCGTAGGCGATAATAAGGGGATTTACATTATTTTTATTATTGTGTTGAGGTTGCCGCACATATGCCTTTGTTACCATCGTGATGGGGTAAAGACTAAACATGTCTGCTGCGATCCAACAGTATCAAAATATTAACCTCAAAAGCATTGTCGCCGCTTTTCTTTAATGAATTAACTGCAAACAGGACGTTGTTGATAGCTTTTTTGGTAAGATACGGTCGTGAAAAAAAAAAGGAATTCTGCCTGCCTGCAATACTTATGACATAAGTTCGGATTCAAACTACATAAGTTATGTAGTTTGAATCCGAACTTTCAACTTAAATATAAGCGCTGCGATGCAGCTATTTTATGATGGTACCTGGAATCGCCATTTAGAACCCACTGTAAACAAATACCATGTGACCTTATATTTACCAAAATGGTGGTCATCGCTTCTGGATTTCTCTGAAATCTAAATTAAATGGCATTGATTAAAGAACTGCATGAATATAGGGTAAGCTTTTGGTGCTTTTCAACATATTTTTTCACAGGCTCTCGATATATGTTGTTTTCTTGATACTAAATCCAGCGTGCCATTCAAAACACATTACCCATTCACGCTGAAAATGTACGTGGTTCACAAAAGCTTGCCTATGAATGTGATTCATTTACCAATAAATTTGATTGCCAACTGATCAATAGTGGAGGCTAAATTGATTGACATTACAACTCCATTCCACCCCAAGTAATTCAAACAAAATATTCTCTGTGGTTTGATAAGTGGTATTAAATACAGGAGAAGTAAGAATAACACTACTACAGTAACAAAGTTGCTAAATGTTGAGTTATCCTGTCTGGCACTTGTTTTATTCTATGTGTAGCTCAGGTAAAAAATGGGCTGCGATTTTGTTGATTTCAGGTCCATTGTCCCCACTGCGATATCAACATAGCATCCATATTGTTCTGATGATTGAATTGACCTTTGTTTATCGTCTTGAAGACTGAAAACGGAAATAGCTCATTTTGCCTTTTATCGTGGTTAATGTTTTGGTTTACATTCTTAATGTTATTTCTGCTTTGCAGCTTTCCAAAGCAGCTCCTGATTTGGCACGATTTGTTAAAATATTTCTAGTAGATGTGGACAGTGTGCCTGTCTACACACAATACTTTGACATCAGTCTCATTCCTGCAACATTATTCTTCTTTAATGCCCAACATATGAAAGTGGACTGGGGGTAAGTGCTCCATCAACTGAAATATGTGTAAACATTTGTGGTGATTCAGATGTCATTTGTGATGTTCTAACTTGCCAAACTGTAGTACATGCATGCATGCATATGTGTGTGTGTGTAAACTAAAGTGGCTGTGATGTGTGTACTCATGTCAATATATTCTCATTTTAGTTATGTTTAAGGTATGATATTCATTTACAACATGTCATCTCCCCACAGAACACCAGATCACAGCAAATTCATTGGCACTTTCCAGTCAAAGCAAGATTTCATTGATGTTGCTGAAGTCATTTACCGTGGAGCAATGAAAGGGAAGATGATTGTGACATGTCCATTGGAACCTTCTAGAGTTCCAAAGTACCAACTCATCTATAAGGATATATGATATGTATCGTTAGCCAATATTCATGTTTATGGTATGTTAAGCCAATTAAAAAGTATTTTTGTGTGAAATTGTTGGTATTGCCTTGTTTCTTGAAGTTCAATATAGGTGTACGTGAAATTACGCTGTGGTCATACTTAGCGTGGCAATTAATTGAAGTGGTGTATTACAATTGGTTATGTAACTCCCTTTCACTGTAAATGGCCTTCTCAAACTTTTAGATGATAATTTGAGTTGTGGAGGTCAAGTCCACCAGGTTGGCCAGTAACACAGTGGGAGCCCAGCCCTGCTAGGTGAAGTGCTTGCCAAACCAAGCCGAGATTACCGGTTGATTACCCGCTCTGAACTTCCACTCCTAGACTTAGGCAAATCCGGTTCTGATGTCATGTGATAGCGGGCCACTGATGGCTAGGCGTGTCATGCGTTGGGTGGGATGGACAAACCGCATAAAGTCAGGTCCTGCCTCACCGTGACCTTGCATACTGGCTGGGTAGCAGCTCTTCATGTTGAGGCTGACTACGCCCTTGGTGTCATACGCCATAGAGTTCCACAGCCCACCATGTCCGTCTTCGACATCGGCCTTTTGAACTTGATTCAGGAGGCTGACCGCATTATCAACGATTGTTGGAAATCCTGGGAGGAAACCTTGACAGACTGAAACATTATATATTATTTAACCCGCTGTCCAGATGGGAAGAGAAAAACATACCCCGACGGGGTCCCCGTCGCACGAGTACGAAGCCCAACAAAACCCGCTGTACAAGCCGAGAGCCCAGAAACATACCCAGTCTACCTCTATACGTTTAAACATATCCAATTTCCCCCCTGGGGTCATAACGTCCATCTGAAAACTACACGGTGTGGTCGCCTCGTCCAATAATATGTCTCCATTACTTCAACATAAACTAGAATCCCATAGCCTGATGGCTGCGGGCGCTGTTTACATGTTACTGATATTCAATAGTCTCGCCTTCAGGTCTGGGCAAGCTTAATATATTGAATTGGACAGACATCCCAGATTTGGGATGCTCCAATCACAAGCCGTGTCTCTCGGTCACTCTCTGATACTTTTAAGTCGTTGTCTCTCATTGGTCAGTTCTACAAGTTCCGAAGAACTTGTCCAACCGGTGGAGTGATTTTTATGAGCCGGGCACACATCCTATAACACTCCGATTTGTTGTTTCATACATACATACATACATCCTCTTCAGCTTTCATTAGGCTATTAGCCAGTTAGCTGCTCTCTACTTGTACATTGTCTTGGAATTTTACTGGAGTGCGCGTGCGAGGTGGCTCTAGACTGTAATGGAAATCTCGCCAGTGTGAATCTAGCCTGGACTTGAACGTGTTTAGGGTCGGTGCAGAGACTATCTTCTCGGTCAGGGAGTTCCACCTTTCAGCAACTCGTAGGGAGAAGAACTGTTTCCTGGTGTTGGTCCGGAGCCTCTGTGTGACTAGTTTGTAGCTGTGACCTCTGGTTATGCCCATAGTCGCGAGGGGAAGGAAGGAGGTGTCTACCTTGTAAATGCCATGGAGATATTTATAGACCTCAATCAGGTCCCCCCTAGCTCTTCGGTATACCAGGCTTGGGAGCTTAAGACGGGCCAGTCGGTCCTCATACTCTAGATAACGTAGTGCCGGTATCAGCTTGGTTGCACGACGTTGGACGTTCTCGATAATCATGGCATCTTTTTTTAGTCGTGGGTGACCATACAACGTTCCCATACTCCAGGTGTGGTCTGACCAGGGACTTATACAGGAGGACAAGGCTTTCACCATCGAGGTACACATAGGCTCTCCTTATCATAGCTAGGAGACCAGTGGCTTTGTTAGCAGCTGCTTGAACATGAATGCTGAACTTCAGCTGATCATCCACCTGTACCCCCAGATCTCTCTCCACTTTGGTTTCTTCCAACACCACTCTGTGGTCAGCTGGTCCAATCTTATAGTCAAACTTTGGGCTGTTGTTTCCTAATCTCATGACTTTGCATTTGGAGGTATTGAACCTAAGCAGCCAGATCCTTGACCATTCTTCTAGGCTGGCTAATCGTCGTCGGCCAGGGCCTCACAGTCGTAGTCTGAAGAATGCGCCTGGATAGTTTTGCATCGTCCGCAAACATCATAATCATTGAGTGGACTACATCTGGCATGTCGTTGATGAAGCAGGTAAATAATGTAGGTCCAAGGACGCTGCCTTGAGGAATGCCACTTAGCACAGGTGCCCATCCAGATTTGGTGCCGTTGACTATTACAAGTTGACGCCTGTCAGTCAGGAAGTCATGGATCCACTCTAGGAGCTTACCAGATATACCATAGCTTCTTAGCTTTATCAAGAGACGTTGATGTGGAACGGTGTCGAATGCCTTTTGCAAAATCTAAATAAATGGCATCTACACAGGATGCTGGGCTTTCATCTAGAATTTTTGTCCATACTTCGAAGACTGCCAACAGCTGTGTGGTGCATGAACGACCACTAATGAAACCATGCTGGCATGGGGAGAGGAACTGGTTCTCAACCATATGTGACATCACCGTGTCTCTTATGAGAGACTCAAGGAGCTTACAGAGGACGACCGTCAAACTAATTGGCCTGTAGTTTTCGATACTGCTCTTCGACCCCTTTTTAAAGATAGGTGAGATGTGGGCATCTTTCCATGCAGCTGGTATCTTCCCCTCTTCCAGTGATAGTCTAAATAACATGTATAAAGGTTTTGACAGCTCGTTGCTGAGTTCCCCGAGGACACGTGGATGTATACCATCAGGTCCGGCTGATTTGTCGATTTTGAGCTTGTTCAGTTTCTTCAGTACATCTTCCTGTGTGAACACAGCATCCGTCAGATGAGTGTCAAATCTTTTTTCATCACACTTGGGCATATTTTCAGTTGATTCTCTAGTAAAGACTCCACTGAAGAAGCCATTTAGGACTTCGGACTTATCTCCGTTTGTACTAGCAACTCCTCCCTCTGGTTTCTTAAGGTCGGGTACACCTGTTCTTGACTTTGTTTTGCTTCTTGCATATTTGAAAAAGGCTTTTGGGGTTTTTTTTGGCATCCATTGCTATATTTCTCTCGAAGTCTTGAACTGCCTTACGTGTTGCCCATTTGGCCTGATTCCTAGCTTTTGCATACCTGTTGTAGTCTTCTCGTTCCAGGGTTTGCCTGTATTTTGTGAATGCCTCTTGCTTGTGCTTTAGTTTCTCTCTCACTGTACTTGTCATCCACAAGGTTTTTTTGTTTCCTCCTTCCTGATCTTCCGACTAGGAACACAGATCATCATTGCTGATTTGATCTTATTATGGATAATTTTCCAGCATTCCTCAACCGTCAGCCCTACGAGTTCCACTTCCCAGTTGACATCTGATTGCAGTCTTCTCATAGCATCGTAGTCACCCTTATCGTAGTGGTAGCCCCCTTCTTTGCAGTTTGTTTTCGAAACACGACAGCATACTCTAAACTTCAACACTGTGTGATGACTTTTACCAAGAGGATGGAGATGTTCAACATCATATACCATGCCTTCTTCATTAGTGATGACAAGGTCCAGGACATTGGCACGCTGGACCCCTCTATGGTGGGTGGGATCTAATATGTGCTGATATAAGAAGTTGTCTCGCACTGTCTCCAGAAATAATGTTGCTGGGTGCTCTTCAGCTTTGTCGCAAGAGACTTCCGCCCAGTTGATTTCCGGGTGATTGAAGTCTCCCATGATCAACACGTGGCTATAGTTTAACTCACTGGCTCTATCAATCATTTTGTTGATCTTCTTATATTCTGCTGCTGTGCTATTTGGTGATCTGTACATACATCCAATTAGTAGTTTGTCCTGTCCCTCAAGTCTTATTTCACACCAAACAGCCTCTTTAGATACTTCTAGGTCTACTGGTGAGGATCACAGTTCCACTTGTGAGTATATACACACCCCTCTACCGCCACAGTCTATATTGGTGTACATGTCATAACCCTCGATTTGAAGCTCAACCGTCTTGACTTTGTTACTGGTGGATTTTGGCATTACTTCCGTTATGCCAATTATATGCGGCTGGTATGTTTTGACAAAGGTGTCCAGGTGGTGTCGCTTGTTTGTGAGTGTATCAGCATTAGTGTATAAGCAAGATAGTGCAGGTATAGTGCAGTGCAGAACAGATGAACTATTCACAGGGTTATTTACACTGGTTGATGACTTATCTAATCTTCTGCTGTCACAGTGCCCTCTCCTTGCACTGCCTTCTTTCGAAGGTTTACTACCTTCCCGCTTCTTATCACCCAGTTTGCTGATGGATCTCCCTTGGACTCTTCCCTCCTTTTGTCCCTTGATTTGAACAACTTCTTTTCTTCTAATCTCTGGACTAATGTCAGATCCCTCTTGATGAAAATGTTCTTTGCTATCTCGCTTTTTGACGAGGCAAGAAACTTGGCCCCTTTGAGTACTTCTACCCTGGCTTTGTTTGACTCTATGCCAACTCTAAGGGGTCTTACTTTATCTCCCTTCTTACCAAACCTCATTGATTCCGTTAGGGTGAATTCAACATCAAGCTCATCTTTGCATAGTTTTTACTGCTTTCATATCTTCTTTTTTACTCATATCATCATCTATTGTGTCCTGTTCGGGCAACCCGAACAGAATTAGATTGTTTTGTCTCCATTCTCTTTCCTTTATCTCGTTTACGTTTTGGTCGATCTCTGATGATGTTACCTCTACCGATGTCCTTGCCGTCAGTAACTGATCGACTTGCTCCCTGGCTGTCTGTACTTCTTTTAGCGTACACGTCTATACGACAATTCTTCCTTAGAACTATGAAAAGAATAAGCGGTTGCAACATTTCCAATCGATATAAAGCAATTCAGTTGTTTGGGACTGTTACTTTTTATTAGTTTCATTCTTGTACACGAGCACAAAGTCATAACGTTAACATTCGGCAAGCCATCGAAAAAGGTTGGTGTAGGTTTATCAAACATGCAGCTGATTTTCAACAAATAATGCTCATAAAAAGTATGAAATTTTAACGCTTGACTGCACTATTTATGTTTTATTAATGGCAAAGGTGGCTGGGGTTTTTATCTTGAACATTTTGGCTTCCTCATGTGATGTCATTCATTTTGATTCGGGCCGCTGTCAAGCCCGGGGACGAAGATAACGCCAACATGTAATGTTCGTCCTTGTAAAGCCCCTGAGTGGGGAGGGGGGGGGGGGGGGGGACTTAGGTGGTACTATTCATTTTTTTAGTTTTATTGCTAGTTTGCGTCCTTATGTGGTGAAAAATTTAAATGTTGAACGCTGTAAAATCGGTGTTGTCACTGAGACCTAGCCCTACTGGCTAAAAGACGTCTGAGTAGATATCTATATTACCGTTCGACCGGAGCTGACTGAGACCATGATGTTTTGCAGAAACTAGCTTGACAGTGTTTGACAGAAATATGACCAATCGCGATACAACTCTCTTATCATTTGACAGTTCAGTAAGTAGTTTAGAAAACACACACCCCAGGTTAACAGCTGCTTCATGAAATCTCTAGACGCGTACTCACACATACTGACATCTCAATACATCTGGATATATCCATACAAGCCTGGACCCATTAATCGTAATTGTATTAGAAAATGATCACCTCTGATCTTTCATTCAGTATGGAAAGAATATACATACATACATACATACATACATACATACATACATACATACATACATACATACATACATACATACATACACACACACACACACACACACACACACACACACACACACACACACACACACACACACACACACACACACACACACACACACACACACACACACACACATACATACATACATACATACATACATACACACATACACACATACATACACACATACATACACACATACATACATACACACATACATACATACATACATACATACATACATACATACATACATACATACATACATACATACATACATAACATACATAACATACATAACATACATACCTAAAGGAAATTAATCTGTGGTGTTTGTTCGTGTAGGGCATCTTCAACAGTTACCAATGGCAGAAGCTAAACCTGGTCAGCAAGACTTTAAATGGGAAGGTTTAGAACCCATGCCAACCAAGCGTGTATTCTCGACTCCAGTTGCTGCTAGAGGCCAGTTATATGTCATCGGGGGTTGTGATGCCCGCGGGATGCCACTCGATGACTTTCAGGTGAAGATGAACTTCGACACATATGGGTTTCCCCATCGAAGAATGACTGCTGCATCCATTACAGATCAACAAAAGAATCATCATATTTATAAGTTAATCCATAAAATCTTAAATGCATGCTATACCATTGACCGACTATTGCATGCGCTGATGCTTTGCCGTCAACAATTGTTTGTGGTCAATTGGTTCTGTGTTTCTCAAAGAATTAAATCATATTCTCTAGGCAGTGCATGCATTTTTGGTGTCTTTTTTGTATGCAAAATTTTGCTGTAATATTTGTTGCTTGAAAATGTAATATATTTTGGTTAAAACAGGTGTACAACCCCAATGTCAACCCCAAACACAGATGGAAAAGGCTTGCCAACATGCCCACCAAAAGAGCAGGCACTTGTGCTGTGGCTGTGGCCAATAAGATAATTGCCATGGGTGGAGTCAGCCAAACGCAAGAGCCACTGGATGTTGTTGAATTGTACGACATTGAACATAAGAAATGGAAAACGTGTGATTCTCTCAGAGACAAGATAATGGGCATTTCTGCTGTAGAAAGAGGTATAATACTTTATTATTGGTTTTTGCCAAACCATATTATAACTTCTATGTTTGGCAATCATGCCTGGTCTGTGTAATTGACTGCATAAACTATCCTCTGTTTCTATTGTAATAGTGTTACAGTGCTATGAATGATAGCATTTTTTTATACTTATTCAAATGCCACAAAAGTTAACATTTCAATAATTCAGGCATTTACAGCCTGATCGATATATATCTATTTATAAGTTTTTATGATAGTGGAACATTATGGTATATTTCTGTGCCTAGAATATGTCACAAGGTAAGTTCTTCAACCTTCGGGCACAGATTAAATTAGATGTGCCTGAGGTTTGACCTAACTTGATCACTAGTTGACCTCTAGATACACTACTGAAGTTGCTTGGCCAATGATGGGTCATGACTGGTAGTTAGGTGGAATGGCCAATTGGAGAATCCTGTTTTAATGTTATTGTTGATTCAGCTTCACATGGCCTGTTGCTGATTGTCTGTGCCTTATCATAACTTTGCTCCTGTACAGATAGAAACGCAATCATCTCTAATTAACAGCAGAATTTGGTGACAATAAAATATATCTGTGTGTCTATGTATGTCACTGTGTCAGATGGTCGGATCATCACTGTGGGAGGCATGGGCCCTGACACTAACCCGAGGGACTACTTGATGTCTTATGATCTGGAAACTGACAAATGGTCGAGTCTCCCCGCCATGCCAACCCCACGATATGCCACCTTCTCCTTTCTCATCAAGGACCGTCTCTATGTACTGGGTTAGTATGGTGACTATCTCTACTTACTGGTTAGGTATGGTGACTATCTCTACTTACTGGTTAGTTATGGGGACTATCTCTATTTACTGGTTAGTTATGGGGACTATCTCTATTTGATGGTTAGTTATGGGGACTATCTCTATTTACTGGTTAGTTATGGGGACTATCTCTATTTGCTGGTTAGTTATGGGGACTATCTCTATTTACTGGTTAGTTATGGGGACTATCTCTACTTACTGGCTAGGTATGGTGACTATCTCTACTTACTGGTTAGGTATCGGGACTATCTCTATTTACTGGTTAGTTATGGGGACTATCTCTATTTAATGGTTAGTTATGGGGACTATCTCTACTTACTGGTTAGGTATGGTGACTATCTCTACTTACTGGTTAGTTATGGGGACTATCTCTATTTACTGGTTAGTTATGGGGACTATCTCTATTTGCTGGTTAGTTATGGGGACTATCTCTATTTACTGGTTAGTTATGGGGACTATCTCTACTTACTGGCTAGGTATGCACTGGTTAAGTAAAGACTATTAAGTTTTTAATCAATTTTTTCCACATCAATTTCTGTTGCAATATCTTATTTATTGAAATGCCTTGTACCTAAGACAAACAGCTTGTATAGTGCTTGCTCCACAGACGCTTTGTTCCCAATGCCAAGCTTCCGAGTGCTGAGACTCTTTCGAGCGCCAAGCTGATATATCAATTTAGATATTGATACAGATAGCTGGTCAGTGCTGGGAAGCAGCTCGATGCTGGGAAGCTTGGCATTGGGAAGTGAACACCTGTGGCTTATTCACAGTGTCTTTCCTTTGTGGCACGATGTCAACCATAGCTAGGTTTAAATGAAGACGTTCTTCATCATTATATTTATCAGTATTATAAGATGATAATCTTCGTTAGCATCGACCAGCTTGTTTAATAAAGACTCATATTTGGCATCTTTGTAATAATCTTTCTTGCATTGACAGGGGGTCGTCAAGGGAAGATGCCTGTAGGCGCATTTGAAGTGTACGACTTTGAGAAGCAGGAGTGGAACAAATTACCTGACATTCCAACTCGACGGGTCTTTGCCATCTATGTGTCATCGGACAACCACATATTCAGCATGGGTGGCCTCAACCAAAATCCCAAAGACGGATTCTCTGATGTCCTGGAGATCTATGATATTGAAAAAGGTCAGTACATATTCCATGTTATTTCTGATTTTCTCTTAGACTTACTGAATTAATCATTTCTTGCCATTTGTTACTTTCTTTCACACAGCAATTTCTTCCCATACTGATCCACTGCCTGACCGGTTATTGTAAATTCACATGCTGCTTGAAAGCCCTGACAGTTAAATGATTTGCTGTATTGTGTGATGTCAACTAAGATCCACAGCAGCTGACCACCTTTGAGAATGTGGTGTAGTTTTGTACATGCTTTTGTAGAGGAATGGTCGACTCCTACTCAAATGAGCACAAAGCGAGGAGACTTTGCTGCAGCTTATCTTGGGGGGAAAGTGGTCATTACCGGTGGTCTGGGTAAGCTGTTCTTCTCCACATTAGCAGTTTCTTGGTAAATTTTGATTAATTGAAGGCAGAATATTTCTAAAAAAATTATCAGTATTAATTGGTGTATTTAAAAAAATTACATATTTGCTCATATTAATTCATTTAGGAATGCTGATGTATTTATTATTCATCATTGCCTATCAGCAACTATTGAGCATGTCACAATATTAGCTACATGCTACAGCTATACAGACAACTTCAATACCTACCCTGCAATCATAACAGACTATAATCATAACGTACACATACCAATATAACATATTTTTGATATTACCCGCACTCATTGGTACAGTATTACTGTTCATTGATGATGTGACTTGCCAATCATGACGTCACCTGTCCACTGCTTCACCTGCTAACAATCGTTGCACTACTTCTGCCCCCTGTAGGGAATGAGGGGAAGCCACTTGCAGCTGGGGAACAGTATGATATGGCTTCTGGCAAATGGTCCCCACTCCCTGACATGGCCACCCCTCACTGCTCCTGTGCATACACCATTTTTGATGGCAAACTACATGTGATTGGAGGGCTGTCTGTAGGGGGAGCCACTGGTGCCATGGATGCCCTGTCTTTCATTGGTTAATGTTTTATTATCAATAATTATAATTTTTCATGTTAGAATGGTAGTCTCTCTTTTTGCTTTTTTTTTTTACAAATTTTAAAGAATTATATATATATCACTGTTTAAAACTTGTGTACTATTTTATATCCATTTTCAATACCAGATACAACAAATGATACTGATCTTATGCATTGTAATGGCTTTGTCTGCTGAAGTTATTATTTCCCTGTTTTTTTACTTAGATTTTCATTGCTGCTCTGCAATAAGTTCCAGCTAAATTTATATTCAGTGTGTTTTCTACTTTCATCAAGGGTCATTGTAAGTGTCTGGCAAGATCACAGCCCTCTAAAAGTACGAGGGGATGATTGCTCATTTCTTTCATGGCGTATTCCACGTGTATATCTGAATGTGCAATTGTCCATCCATTGTAGTTCTCCTGTGTTGTTGCCATGTCAGATCATTCTGTTCTTCCCGATTTTGATGTATTCTGGCTCCCTGATCGGGGTGTCATGTAGGACATTCTACCTATCGTATAAACATGTTTTTGAATGTATATTCCAATCCTGCCATGTGACGTTACTGTTGTTCCTCTGTAGCTTCTTTTTAGGGTGAATTTCAGTAATTGTTTCATCGTCTTACTAAGGCATTATGATCACATTCATTTATCATTGGAACTCTCATAGTAGGTCTTTTTTCAGAATCTCTTCATAAAATGGTTATTTCTTTGACTGAGCAACTCTGTCTAGGTTGAGGTTTTTTCAGCATGTTCATGTATTGCTAAGGTGTCATTCGTGTGGTGTTCTCAGCAATATAGGATAAGCCATGATATGTCCGACACATCGAAGTAATGGGAACATAGTGGTGCATTGTTTGTATTGAATTTGCTGCAATTAAATAATTTATTACAGAGCTATATTAGCATGTTATATACTTTGCAAGTAAATGAAACGTGTATTGTATGGTGGATTATCCTGTTGCTCTGTATTCAAGCTTGGTGTTATACGCTCTCCGTACACCATGGGTCACCATGGTTGCCTATGTGGCTTATGCTATTACAAGCATTCTTGGTGGACATTTATAGGGCTACTAAGTGATGTTATCATCCTATCCCTAGCCACGTTGAGACCGCCCTAAAGGTGCGAAACAGCCAAACTGGCTGCAACAACAGGCAAGGACTTTTGACGACTTGCATTTTGTCCTCAAAATTGTTTTTAACTGGTGAATCATATTATGGCCATGGCATTTCTCTAAATTTCCATCAGAAAAAAATGGAAGCAATTGACAAAGGTTACACATACAATGTTGTCACGAAGATGTCTCATTTATGACGACAGCAGTTCATCTACAGAGGGTCCTCTCTCCAAGCCAACGTTCTTGGTGAATGAGCGGGTGCATGTAGCCCCAGTCAGATGGTAATATCAACAAGTCATCGTTTACGGCTAGGATGCATGCAGCTCCTACCAGAAGGCCATGCCTAGCTGCTTTCCCCTTTTTATGGGTCCTTTGTAACGAATCTTGTGTCCACTGTACACATGTTGCAGTTAAGTTGAATAAGTAATTAATGACTGCCTGCCATCTGATGGAAATCATTTATCCAATGTAGAACAATAATTTATTAAATATACATAATGTTACAAACCGTGACATTGACAAGGCTTAACCTACACAGCAACCAACATGAGTATTTTACAACCGGCCAACAGTCTTATTTCCTGTCTTACTCTTTCTGGTATATTTCATCACAACTCACAGAAAATCAACAATGTACAACTCTATTTCCTATTAGCACTTGGTTCTCCAACAAAGGATGTTCGTCTATGGTCTGATAATTTGGTAATTGCAATTGAGTGTCTTTCTGAACAGTACTGATTAAGATTAGCGGATTGATTCAAGATAATCTAACACTGCTCGAGGCTAATTAATTACAACTGCCAAATGAAGAAACTTGTCAAGTTTACTACTTGAAATCAAGGAAAGGCAACCACAGCGATAATCCTCAGCATAACAATTCTGATTTCATCCTTAATTAGGAACCTTGGTCAACACTGGTACACATCGCAATCATTACGGAAAAGTTATTTGAACCAGGTTCATACCAATACACATATTAACCAACATCAACACCATCAAATGTAACCACACGAGGTCAACATTTAACTGTACCTGCCAATCAAACCAGTGAATCTATCAATTTTTGTACAGATATTTTGTCCCAGATGAAACACCTAATACAGACCAGCCTCAAATGATGAACTTCACATAAGCTGTGGTGTATGGGTAGATCTGTTTCTGGTTGAGATGGAGATCAAGTTGAGGTTAATGCATCAAACTCATGATGGCAGCTGTTGATGATGCCTTTACGTACGGTCTACGCTTAACATAACGCACGTTGACATTAGCAACATTTACAGAATATACAATGGGCTTGAAGTTGCGGTCTGATTCTAACCCTCAGTCTGGCAACTTTTGTTGGTGTACGTGGGCGAGATAGACACCAGAGATGCCACAGCAATCACTGGGTACAAACAACCATCGCTACACATGCCAACACCACATCTTCCCACCTTCAACCACCGGCAAATACTAGATTTACCAACAGCTTACATGCCTACAGTAGCAGGCAGGAGGTTATACAAAAGATGGGGCTTATGTTGATGTAGAATAGCCAGGGACAGCAGAGCAGGCAGGTGGGTAGACCGCAGTCTAGGATTGCCCACCCAGCCAGTAACACGATGCGTCCTCCAGAGGCTTGTGCCCTTTGACTCCCGCTTTATGTGCCGTCTTCTTTGTCTGACGAGTCAGCTTGTTGTAGGGGGTTGGGCTCCCCAGTGACGCGGCAGCGATGAAGGATGGCTCGCTCGTACGCTGTACGCACGGCCTTCCTCACATTGGCTTTTTTGGTCTCTGTCAACTTGACTTTGTCGCGAGCCATGTCCACCCCAAGAGGCTCAAGCTTGTTCCTCGGTAACCACTGCCTGTCAACACCATACAAGAAGCTCAGCATCAGCACATAGGCAATGGAGATTAATCCTAACTGTAATGATGTCTGCCACCAGCTAGACAACTACAGCCAAAGTGCAGTACGTTAAATAATCAAATAATTTGCAGAGCATTGACTCTGGATGTAAGATGGAGAGAGGTGGCCAGACTATGGTGCCTTACCAAGTGTGTTTGTTGAAGAGAGTTGGTCAGACTATTGTAGTGATGCCTTACCAAGTGTGTTTGCTGAAGAGAGTTGGTCAGACTATTTTAGTGATGCCTTACCAAGTGAGTTTATTGAAGAGAGTTGGTCAGACTATTTTAGTGATGCCTTACCAAGTGTGTTTGTTGAAGAGAGTTGGTCAGACAGCCTTACCAAGTGTGTTTGTTTGGTTAGTGATGCCTTAACAAGTGTTTGTTGAAGAGAGTTGGTCAGACTATTTTAGTGATGCCTTACCAAGTGTGTTTGTTGAAGAGAGGTGGTCAGACTATTTTAGTGATGCCTTACCAAGTGTGTTTGTTGAAGAGAGTTGGTCAGACTATTTTAGTGATGCCTTACCAAGTGTGTTTGTTGAAGAGAGTTGGTCAGACTATTTTAGTGATGTCCTTAGTGATGCCTTACCAAGTGCGTTTGTTGAAGAGAGTTGGTCAGACTATTTTAGTGATGCCTTACCAGTGCGTTTGTTGAGTTGGTCAGACTTGTTGAAGACCAAGTGCGTTTGTTGAAGAGAGTTGGTCAGACTATTTTAGTGATGCCTTACCAAGTGTGTTTGTTGAAGAGAGGTGGTCAGACTATTTTAGTGATGCCTTACAAGTGCGTTTTTGTTGAAGAGAGGTGGTCAGACTATTGTAGTGATGCCTTACCAAGTGTCAGTTTGTTGAAGAGAGTTGGTCAGACTATTGTAGTGATGCCTTACCAAGTGTGTTTGTTGAAGAGAGTTGGTCAGATGCCTTACCAAGTGCGTTTGTTGAAGAGAGTTGGTCAGACTATGTGATGCCTTACCAACCAGAGGTGGTCAGACTATTTTAGTTTGCCTTACCAAGTGTGTTTGTTGAGAGTTGGTCAGACTATTTTAGTGAGTGATGCCTTACCAGAGTTGGTCAGACTATTGTGCCTTGGTCAGACTTTTTTGAAGAGAGTGGTGACTATTTTAGTGATGCCTTACAAGTTTGTTGTTTGTCAGACTATTGAAGAGAGTTGGTCAGACTTGGTCAGACTATTGTGATGCCTTACCATTTGTTGAAGAGAGTTGGTCAGACTATTTGTAGTGTGATGCCTTACCAAGTGTGTTTGTTGAAGAGAGTTGGTCAGACTATTGTAGTGATGCCTTACCAAGTGAGTGATGCCTTACCAAGTGCGTTTGTGAGCCTTACCAAGAGTTGGTCAGACTATTTTAGTGAGTGATGCCTTACCAAGTGAGTTGGTCAGACTATTTTAGTGATGCCTTACCAAGTGAGTTTGTTGAAGAGAGAGTTGGGTCAGTGATGCCTACCAAGTGTTTTTGAAGAGAGTTGGTCAGATAGTGATGCCTTACCAAGTGCGTTTGTTGAAGAGAGTTGGTCAGACTATTTTGTGATGCCTTACCAAGTGTGTTTGTTGAAGAGAGTTGGTCAGACTATTGTAGTGATGCCTTACCAAGTGTGTTTGTTGAAGAGAGTTGGTCAGACTATTTTAGTGATGCCTTACCAAGTGCGTTTGTTGAAGAGAGGTGGTCAGACTATTTTAGTGATGCCTTACCAAGTGTGTTTGTTGAAGAGAGGTGGTCAGACTGTTGTAGTGATGCCTTACCAAGTGCATTTGTTGAAGAGAGTTGGTCAGACTATTTTAGTGATGCCTTACCAAGTGTGTTTGTTGAAGAGAGGTGGTCAGACTGTTGTAGTGATGCCTTACCAAGTGTGTTTGTTGAAGAGAGTTGGTCAGACTATTTTAGTAATGCCTTACCAAGTGTGTTTGTTGAAGAGAGTTGGTCAGACTATTGTAGTGATGCCTTACCAAGTGTGTTTGTTGAAGAGAGTTGCTCAGACTATTTTAGTAATGCCTTACCAAGTGCGTTTGTTGGAGAGAGGTGGTCAGACTATTGTAGTGATGCCTTACCAAGTGCGTTTGTTGAAGAGAGTAGTGGTCAGACTGTTGTAGAGATGCCTTACCAAGTGCGTTTGTTGAAGAGCGTTGGTCAGACTATTTTAGTGATGCCTTACCAAGTGCGTTTGTTGAAGAGAGTTGGTCAGACTATTTTAGTGATGCCTTACCAAGTGTGTTTGTTGAAGAGAGTTGGTCAGACTATTTTAGTGATGCCTTACCAAGTGCGTTTGTTGAAGAGAGGTGGTCAGACTGTTGTAGTGATGCCTTACCAAGTGCGTTTGTTGAAGAGAGTTGGTCAGACTGTTGTAGTGATGCCTTACCAAGTGCGTTTGTTGTCAAAGAAGAGTACAAGGTAGACATCGACTTTGTACTTCTTTTGGAAGGCCAGAACTTCCTCTGGTGGCACGGGTATAGGTACACCATTGTGCAGGTAGCCCGTTCGTGGCATCTTAGGATTGATCAACTGCAAGAAACACCCCACAATCATCACCTTCATGACATAACACAACAGCAAGTCATATCTATGACAGAGTGTCCACCATGACCATATAATGCAATGTGTACAGACGACCATATTTGGCTCACACCGACACCTTCATGGAGGACAACATTGTATACTAAGATGGCCATTAATAGGGTATTTTAGGTAAAAAAAAAAAAAGAAAGAAAAAATATGAATGGTATAAGGCCAGAACAAGGTGGATACATACAAGAGCTGGGTACCAGGGATAGCCGCGACATTTAGCCCACACAAGGTCCAGAGGTTCTAACGCGGCAGAAATGTCGCCCTCTTCTGTGGAGCTCCAGCTGTTGCACCTCTTGTGTCCTGGACATCAAACAGACCTTACACACCACACCTGAACATTCCTTCACAATCACCAGTGGACACCAAGTCACCCAAACACATTATCACAACACTTACATAAACAACTGGCAATAAAGGACTGACAATCATATTGTTTTTATAATTGAATCAGTGTGTGCAGGTATTATATTCAGTTGGGTGCAAAAACATTACTACGGCCAATTTCAAAAGACAAATGTCTTTGTTTGTACCGTCGTCCCAAACGACGGCGCTTTGTTTTTATTCTTCTAAGAGTTGTATCTAAAACATTATGACATGCAGTCACAAGGGTATGTTTACTTCCTTATGAATCAATATATGATTGGTTGAGGGCGTCATGTGACCCAATGTTTTCGTGCAGTTGAGTGAGATTCGATGTAAACAGTTATGAGGTCGGGTGAGATCTCAGGCGGATTGCGATCACAGAACCAGTGTTGGAAACTACGTCACCCACTTGCAAATTTCTGGCGAATCCCTCTGGTGAGGTACCTTTGGTACAAGTTACTCACAACAGTCAATAAGCTCTTTGATTTTGAGTATTTGATAGCATTAAAGATTATGTTATTTCCAACAAAGCATAAATATGCCTCGGATACCATGACCACACCACAATTGCACATTAACTTTCCCCTCCATGAGGGGGTACTACTAAGCCACAATTTAGCCGTAGGGTATATAATGGTCCCTGGTGTGTCCCTATATTAAACATGCTCTACCACTTCCTGTGACAGTGGAACAGGGCTAGGGCACAACAGACACTACATCATTCTGCTACAAGTCTACTACACAATATCAACCAAGTCATGCGTTTTCATAACACAGGCATTTCCTCTCATGAAGGTTGTCAAGGCTGGCTATAATTTGAAGGTGGTTAACTGAACAAGGCATGCACTTTGGAAGTCCTGAGGATGACACCATATAACTTACTGGGCTGAGTCAAGTGAAACTTATGTTCAGAGGCAATCCAAAATGACAGTAATTGAAATCAACTTCATATGTACAATGTCACATGGGTAGCTAAAAAAATATGAATAAAACTGAAGTGTGCAAGCAAAGCAAAATTAAGCCCATAAAAGTGAGGACGGGAGCAGACTTACCTTTGACAGGACTAGCCATCAAACTGTTCTCTGCAGCTTGTGGGAGAGTGAAGTCTGATTCCCAATCACTAGTGGGAGCAGAATCACAGCCCGTGACCATGCTTTCTACAGGGCTACATCTTACATTTTGCAATGAGTCTGTTTCTACTGAATTAGCTGTGTGGGTGTCATAGCCAGAACCAGCAGCTAGATCTTCTGGGCATTTCCTTGATGTTTTCGCCCCACCCTCTATTCTCTTTGCTCTCCTGCTGGCATGATGCTCACCACTTTTGACTTTCTTTTTGCCTCTTGTTTCACGCTCAGCTAATTTTCGAGATTCTGAGAAGTAAAAATTACAAAATATGGTCTGAGAAAATGGACAGATGTCAACTTTGGTGACAAACTGACTTTCTGGTTGAAATACTACACACACCAATTTAAAAAAAAGGGTCTGTAGTTGGAAAACAATATATTATAATATGGGCATTTCCATTATGAGCGGCGCCCCTAGGTAACATCGGCCTACAGTTGACCACTTGATACTTGGTCCAGGGAGGGGTTTGTACTAACTACTTAGAGCCAGTGTGACTCCATCGACAAATGGCACTTGTTATTTGTAAGCCAAGAGACAAGCAAGGACGAAGGAATGCAGGGATGAAGCAATGCAGGGTTACAGCATGTGGAATAAGCCACTCCTACACGAGGCTGGCCCACAAAAGCGTTATGATTACAGTCATTACAACCACCGGCCAAAAAAACAACTAACATCTCACAGCCACAGCACATCTACATAATAAGCATGCGGGAGTGTGGCCAAACATTTATAGGCCGAGCACAACAAGCTTGATATGGTAAGTAGGTGTAACTGAAGACATTAAGCATTATAGCAGTCATAACAAAGCAAGCTTTTGCACTGTGCCACTCACCTCGTTTCTGCCGGGGAGTACCATCACCGGACTCAGAGCTGCTGCCTTCACTACTTGACTCTGACTCAGAGAGCTCACTGTCCGACCCGTCACCCTCAGATGTAGAGTCTGCGTCGGATGTAACATTGGGCATGTTAGTTCTGTAAGAGAGAAAGCTTTCCTTCTTCCTGAATATACTAGGGCTACCAGGCCCTCCAGCCATGGAGAGTTCATTGGCATCTCCTGGGCCGGAGCTGCACACACGTTTAGTAGTTGGTTGCATGTCAGCATCGGATGGTCCACCTGTGATTTGTGTGCTGCTCATGGCACTGGCTGAGCGCTTCCTGCTAACCACCTGAGCTGGCTGGCTCTCCAGGCTATCTCCCGTACCTGTTTCTGCCTCCAGCGTGGGTAGTGAGGGAACAGGAGGTACTGGAGCTGAAATGGAGACTTTGCGAGGAGGGCGACCCCGCCGACCAGGTGTGGTTATCATGTTGCTGACTGGGGTGGTTGCTGAGCAGCTGTCAAGGGTAGTCTGCTTGAGTGGCCGACCCTTCTTGCTGCTGAACAGCACGGCAGTACGCCTGTTGACGCCGGTGGGAGTGGAGGGTGTGGTGACCTTATCCTCACAGCTATCCTCCTTCACACAGCATTCTTCTCCTTCATTGCCCTTCTCTGTATACACCGTCAATCCAATTTCAACTCAAAACACCAAGAATAGCGACTAAGTGAAATGGACTGAAATGGACTGCCAAGAGGCAACCAGCAACAACTTTTGTGTATTGACGAACGAAAGGCACTCAGTCTTCAAACCTCTGCATCCTTTTGGCAAGATTAACTAGGATATATAATGGTGAAATTAGAGCAAGGTGGATCATTTTCTGTGAGGTAAACATCATCTCATGATGAAGTGTGCAAGTTAAACTATTCAATCACTGTGTGCGCTGCTCAAAAACTAAATCATAAAACCTCCCTTATCAGTCGCACCAAACAAGGAGGAAAAAATGACTAGTTTTTCCTTTCTGCTCATATGATCAGCAAAATTCTTTCAAATATTATTGGGACAAGATCTAACCCAAATTAACAAGTGTGATACTTCGTTTGCATGGAGGAATTTGAGAAGAGGGTCCACATCTGACTCGGGACAGCTAGCTTGCTTTGTCACAAAATGGGCCGCGCTAATTTCACTAACCAATTTGTATATGGTAAATAACACCACCTTTAGTTGCAACTGGACATCAAACCCATTTTGTACAGGTTACAATTTGTGGTATCGAAGAAAACTGAATATATTCACACAAAGAAATACTTTTTTCACCTTGGTCATTGAGTGGCTCACTGTTGTAGCGCTCATTTAGGGGCTGTCTGGTTAATCTTCCACGACCTCTACCACGACCTCTACCACGACCCCTTCCTCTTCCACGACTGGGTGTATGGCTATCAGATGACTGGTGACCTTTGACCTGAGAGGGACTAGCATTGCCATCAGACATGAAGCTCTCATCGTGTGTGTCTGCAGAAACATCAATGACAAACATCATATCAGGTCAGGGCATGTTAGTGGCCCAGACTCCCTAAGTCAATATCTAAAACATGTATGTGTCAAGAATATACAGTGGACAATAGTTTAGTAGCTTCAAAATGGCATTCAGATGTTTATTTGAATCTGATACATTTCTCACCACTTTCATTACACGTGTCCTCCGTCTCACTGACAATAGACTGCTGTCCCTGCTGCAGTGCCAACTGTCGTCTCACCTTGGTGATTTCCCTTTTCAGCAGCTTGGCAAGTCTAGGTTTACGGTCTTATACAAAGCAAAATAAAAGAAGGTTTTTTTATATGAGCTGTGCAAAGGAGTAGTTAATAATTCACATAGCAATGAAGTGAGTGATGAAAACTTACGGTGACCATGCATTGAATTGGCCATGTCCAGTCGATCCAAGAGCCAATTCAGCTGTTCCTCGAGGGGGATATGCTCCCTCTGCTTACTGTTTAGCAGACTGTCAACTAGAAGATTGGAAAAAAAATAATATATAACAGCAATATTAATAGCAAATTATATCACCTGAGAAATGGGAAATAGTTGGTGGGTGACTAACTGTCATCAAGAACAAGTGGGTCTTGCTGGGCGGGGGTCGGAGAATGTTGGGTATGAAGACCAGTGTCCTGGTCATAACCAACTCGCTCAGCCGCACGTCTGGCACCACGTATAACTGCACCACCCTGCACCACAACACATGTAACATGACAAGCCTGGCATCATGTATAACTGCACCACAACACACGTCAAGCGACCCGTCAGAGAACAGCATCAGCTTTAGCCAGTACACATCAAGAGATGTCCCAGTTCGGCTACTCACCACGTCTCTCAGCTTCACTGCAGTCCGGTAGAACACGGTATCCTTGGCATTGTACACCATGCAGTTGTTAATGGTGAGATCAAAATCAGATGCCAGCTCGTCCACAGTGCTGTACTGGTGGCTCTCCAGTTTCTTACGCATGGTAGAGAAATCCATGGGAGTTTGGATGTACTTGAGGTAGTCAGGTACCTTCACACATCCAATAGAAACCATCCTAACAGCAACTCACGATTATTGTTTCATGCAAAAATACATCAAAAAACCATTCTGTCCCTGTAACAATATTTCTTGGTAGTAAGACAAACAAGCAGTGAAGCTCAACCACATCTACAGTGCTAACACCCGCAGAGACAGTCTGATATTTCTCTCACAAATATCTTTGTTCTACAGAGCCTTACTATGAATGCAGTCTGCTGTGCCAGGTTGTTTATCCATGATTCCTCATTTTGAAGCTTTTCTCATGAATAAACCTCAAACAGTGAAGCAACATGGACAGATCAACCAGATCTGCTAAATACCTGCTAAGTCTTGAGTGACAATACAACAGTTTGGTTGGATTGCACACAATAATGAACTCGGCATCAATAATGTGGATGGTCAAGACAAATACACACAGGCACAACACATGCATACATATATAAATATATATATATATATCTATCTATATAAGTAAGTATGTATATATATATATATATATATATATATATATATATATATATATATATATATATATATATATATATATATATATATATGAATATCTGATTTGCTATGATGTCACAAATTTAGTACACTTTGCAAGCCTAAATGTCATTATAGCTGGTTGCCTTCAGAATTACCTCTCTTAGTGACACAGGCTTTGCAAATATGTTGGATGTATCCAGATCATCAAGCTTGTCCATGGTTTGTCTGAGCAGCTTCAAAAAAGGCTGTAGTTGCATTTCTCGCATCATCACATGCACCCTCATCTGCAACATAAACACCATGACAACATGGGGGTGGTGGGGAGAGTCTGTTTACTTTAACTATCCTGTTTCTGATCAAAACATGTGATGCCTTGGTGGAGGGAACATATGAGCTTGCTTTTCACCTGTTCCCTCTTCAGTTTTTCTCGCTTGCGTATCAACTCAACCAAGAGACGGGCTTTCTCCAGATCTTGCCGCAGCCTCTGCCAGTATTTCAGCTGAGCTTTGAGCGCATTACTCTCCTTGTCACCAGTCTGAAACCACAAAATATACACTATACCATGAACACATGAACACAAACCAGCCATAACACATATTTATCCCAACATGAAAGGCGGATGCAGGTGAATATGTTAATAGTAACCATAAATGCCAACCATGTGGAAGGGAAGTTTCTGCCGACAGTACATAACCAAGGCAAAAATATACCTTCTTAACATTACCTGGGTATGTTACTACAAGATTATCTTACAGAAACTACCGATTAACAGCACCAATACATCACCATAGCAGCAAGTGAATAAAATAAATTTTGTAAAAAACAAACAACAAAACATGGAAATTGTGATGCATGGAATAATATAAACCAAAAAAAAATAACTCATAATTAAATGCACAATATAGAAAGGCATTTTTAGGTTATATGTAGAATGTCTTATTTTGCAGAATACACAGATGGATCTCATATTCGGGGGCATTTATCAAACCCTCTATGTTACTTGTAAGAGTCTCAAAATTTTAAACTGTTTGACAAAGTTGAATGGTCAAAAAATGAAGTAAACATGCATCAAGAGCAAATGCCACATACCAGAGCTGTTCATAAAACACAGTACACTTCTCAACCCTATACCTGTTAGAATGCACCCCCATCTAACTGCAATATTGAATAACCTGGATTCCTGGATTAGTAAGTAAAATTAACCACCGACAATGTGCCCACAACATGAGTGCAGCTGGAGAGAGGGGCCCACTCTTTACCTCAAATGTTTCCTCATCTGTGACAGCTGCTATCAGAGCTTCCACATCTAACCTCTACAGACACATACATACGCACAGTCAGGCACCACAAAGCTTCTGTATCACCAAACTTCCACTGAACCACTCCAATCTACATGTTAGCAACTTCTTAAATACCACAATTTATTGCAATTCCATAATTATTGTTGGCTCTTGGCTAAAATAAACAACACTATTGAGTGCCAGGTAGAATATATCCAAGATTGGCTCCTTACGCATGCATCAGCCAAATTGGATTTGTTGGTTTTGTGCGATGAACGCTTGGGTTTGGGGATTTTTTTACTAGATGATGCCTTGTCAACATCCTGTACTTTTGATATATCAGCCTCTTTTTTAAAATGGGTCTCGGGAGGACTCGGGAA
Source organism: Urechis unicinctus (assembly GCA_034190875.2). Classification (NCBI taxonomy): domain Eukaryota; kingdom Metazoa; phylum Annelida; class Polychaeta; order Xenopneusta; family Urechidae; genus Urechis; species Urechis unicinctus. The sequence continues at coordinate 68,135,802 of CM067343.1, read as the reverse complement.
TTTCCCCTTTTCCTGTTCTGGGACTTCTGCTTCTGATACAGCTAGATTCTCGGGTACTTGTCCTTCTTTGAGGTCAGCATTTCCTGCGGCTGGTGACTCCTGGGTGCCAGAGGTAGGTGCACTTGGCGAACCCTCACTGTCCTTCTATAAACATAAAATGTCAGAAGATACAAGAACAGGCCGTCATCCAATCTCCAGAGTTTCCTGCCATTGTAGAATTCCATGGTCACACACATCTGAACGGCCATCAGAGTGAGTGTATCCAGGCCAGTGGATTTTGCATGGAATCCAGTTACAGTTAACCAATTTTCCTGTCCAGTATCTCCAAGGGACAGGTACTTATTGCAATAATTTGTTCATGTTTCCTGGCGGCTTGGTCGAACCATGGTATAATGAAACAACCTAACAAATCTATACAGCCAACCTGCATGGGGAAATATTCAAACTAACCTTGGGCTCCAAATCATGAGCCAAAAATGATAACATGATGAATTTAAAAATAATACCATGTGTTACTGGGCTACGTGGGTTGAATATACCCATGGCATTATATGGTATGAGATAGGGCGTGTTCTACCATCACTTCACTGTTCAGATGTAGCCTCAGTACGCATTGATACAATGTTGTGATGAAATCCATCTAGCAAGGATGCTTACAGTAAATAACAAGTACAATTTATGTACCAACTTTCAGCCTTATAAGATCTAGAAAGCACTCAATTCACGAATCATTCCATAACTTAAACTATCCTACTTATCAGGGACACATATTGGTGTATTAACTACAGAAAATAACTCAATTGAAGAAAGAATTTGCAACCTATATACAAGATTATGGAAATCAAACACTGAACATGGACATATCAGGCAAGTAAACAAATGCTTAAGTTATGTAGGATATTAGTGGCACATCCTTCATGAATTAATTACCACATCAAGTGGGTCTATGCAAGTGATAAGTGGATGATATACTTAAAGTGCAACACCAAAATATAGGGCCTCTCCCACAACTCTATTTATACAGCACCACAAGTTTTTCAACTGCCTTGCAAACCAAGTACTGATTAAGAGCCAACTTGCCATGTTAGGACACATTGCTAATAGAGGTGTGCAATTTTAAATTGGACAGCAACCACAAAGTATATTAAAGTAAAATCGCCTTGGAGGCACTGGAGTCGCAATACTTTGGGTAGGCCCTGTTGTTCAATGACAGGCCAGCTCATAACTGAACAAACTGGGCTGATTTTTCGCTGGTTCAATGGCGTGTCACTGACTTTCTACAAACAGTCTGCGATCTTGATGGAAGGGATTCCATTTTATTTTCCTTTATGATTTGGACAAAATTCAGAGGCAAAAAAGTGACCTATACACTATTGCAGAAATGTAATGGCTGACTTAGAGAATACAGTTTGTCTTATTCCACTTACCCACCTTTCATTATAGCCATTATGCTATTTAAAGAGTTGCTGGGATTTGGAAATAGGTAAGATGCTAATTTTAGTCTTAATGTTAAAACAAACTCTTCCCCCAACTTGCTATCATCCTATGATATGGACAGTTTATAGCATTATCAAATTGATAGTACTTACAAGAACACAAGCCTGTTGAAAAAGAGCCACATAGGTAAAGTATGTAAACATTACTAAGTAAGGACTACAGAAGGAAACCAAACACTTCAAGTATGACTATTATTGATTTGCAGATAGAAAGCAAATTATAAAGACATGCACCATACAAAGAACGCACAAACATGGAGAACAAATCGGACCACTGCTTGTATTACTCAACACAACATGTCAAACATTTGATTGAATGTTGTCATTTACCTGATCTCTGCCCTTCATGTGGGATGACTGTAGTCTTCTGAGGAGGGGCACACCATTACGAGACTGTCGTTTCAGAGCCCAGTAACTTTGTAGCTGCTTTACAAACTGAGCTTTCTTGGTCAATCCAACTTGACCGGAAATCTGTGTAATTCTGATCAAAACCATTATAAATCATATTAGTTTTTTGTGGTTGAGTGATTCTTGTGGTTATCAAAACAGTACAAAGTTCAAAAAGTTTTCAGATGGTAGATCATCATTCAAGACCTATTATTTGAGTAAATATATACTACAGTCAATTTAGAGATGAGATAATGCTATTTCACTTACTTGTCCTCTGGAATGACCGGAATAGAAACGATTGGAGTTGCATTTCGTTTCTCAGCAAGTATTTTTCTAGCACGCCTCATTTTCAAACGGTTTTGGGCCTTGACTTCCTCTGGTGTGATGGTGGCCGGTTGGTCCTCATCTGACTCTATGCCATTGTCCATCATTGGCTGCCAGGAGCCGTCTGGAGGACAGTGAACATCACAAAAGGCGGTCTTCATGACATTGATCGTGGTGCCATTGATTCCAGACTCCCTCACTGGTTCAATCTTCATGTAGAGTCCAGCTTGTTGAGCACAAGTCACATGGAATGCTGTGTAGCAGTTGGTCTTATGACACTGAATACAGGCACCAGTGCCCCTCTGTTTACAAATGTAACAAGAAAGGCGCCAGCGCGCAGCAGGTATACGGTCCACATTATCTATTGGTTCCAAAAATACTATGTTGGCAAATGCTACTTCAGGAATCCACAAAGCACACACGACATGGGCCCAACGGTTGTCATCTGTTTGCTTGAATGCACCGCCCTTGTTAGGACACAAGCAACAGCTTACTGCCCGTGAGGGCGACTGGATGCATCTACGACACAGCCACTGTCCTTCAGGTATGTAGGGCACCCCATAACACTCCTGGTGGACAGCCAGATTACACATGTCACAGAAGAGAATCACATTGGTGTTCTGACACTCCCCATCCATACAAATGGAGCAAACTGCATCCTCGTCAATTGGAGGACATGTGTCTCCCCCAGCACTCTGGCTCTGGAAGAATGCTTCTTTCTCAAAGCGGTCCATCAACTGTTCAAAAATTGCCTGAGATACCACAGCATTGTTTTCTTTCTTTCTAAGTTCATTGACCAGTTCCAGCCAAGCAAAATCCTGAAATATACGACAAATAGCATCTCAAAAACACATATGTAACAGGGCAAGCTTCCATCAGCAGTATTTGTGCAGGGGTACCATGACCCTTGGGGTAGAATTGTAGGGAATCAGGGATCCACTATCGTCTATGGGCCATATATTCCGAGCCAATCAAAGATAAACTGATAGCAATCCCACTCAGGCACTAAGTGAAAATGTTGATGCCACATTGATAGCCATACCAGTCATACTAAACCAGCATCACACCATTCTGGAGAGCAGTTTTCCTCTCCAATTCCCTCAATCAGAAGCATAAAGCCAGTCAACCACTTGACTCAAGTTACATGAGGAAAGGCTGTAAGTGTAAGAAATAAACACTATTTCCCTCCAATAACAATTAACAACATGTGCTATTTTGTTGGGTAATTGTACTCATACAGAAACCAGCTAAGGTTACCAGGTAGATACTATGACTAAGGGTTCTGGAGAAAATAATTTGGATCATCACTGGAGAAAATATAGTAACATATACAGCACATAATTTCAATATACACACCTCCTCGTCCATGTCATATTCCACTTCATCATCTAACTCTTCAGCTGTTCTTTCAATGTATCTGTAATAAGAAGAGGGTCGTGAAGGTACTCGGGGAGGCTTCACATAATCTGATATTACTTTAAAGGAGGCTTCGGGCAAACCTTTCCCCCCTGAAGCAGCATCTTTCTTCATTTTAATGGCATCTCGCGTGACACGCTGACTTTGCTTATCTGGTCTTTCCTCTTTTTCAGTGTTATCACAATTGTCAATTTCATCTTGTGAGATAATGTCAAGAGGTTCAAAGATGTTGATCCTTCTAATTTTCCCATCCAGATCAACTTCTACCACCCTTTGTGACTCGGCATAAGACAATGGTTCCTGTCTGGAGGATCTCCCAAATTCTGGCGAGGATGGACAATCAGTATTCCCAGAGCGATGGTGAATTCTTCCATTACTTTTTCTGCTAGCAGTGCCAGGACCACTGGCCCCCTCATGAACGAAGTTAAACAGATGGAACTGAATCCCACTGTAACTCTTGTAAACTTTGCCACAGTCTTCAAATGGACATTCATAAGGGGGCTTTGTAGCCTTTAAATTTTGACAAAACGTGTGAAGATCGAAGTCCAACGTCATGTTTACTTCTGTATGTAGATGACAAAATTGTCAGGCAGGTCTGTTCAGAACCAAACTGCAGTCACCTAGAAACACACAAAAATTAAACAGCATTAATTACTAATTTAAACAAACCATATCAAACTATAGGGCTACAAAGTGGTACTACAAAATCGCCTCACAGAGCCCAACAACAAAGGGTTCCTATAGCATTTCTATACAAAATAAGGACTTCAGATGACTAGCATTTGGCAAACAGAAAATTACAATCCTCACATACTGCAAGAATACTTTTCAGTTAAAATTAAAGATAATCAAATATTGTATCTATAAGTTGGCAACTTTCATGACTATCTAAAATGCAGCAACTTGACCTCTCCAGTGCATCTAAAAAGAGTGGGAAGGAGTGGGTGGCAAGTTGTGATGCACAGATCTATGGTAAGGCCTCGCAACATGTTTGTGTTATTGAAGTTTGTACCACTGGTCATTTGGGACAAATCGCTTGAGCCGAGCTGTACTTCCTGAATACCATTTAGCTTTAATCAAACATGACTGTTTGCTGACAAAAAATTTCTCTGTTTCCTGTTGTGTGAGTGCGACGATATTGCCCATTCTAAATAAAATGAAGACAATTAACGCTGTAATTTAAAATGATTCAGGCGTCTACAAATTGATACTGTTCAGTTCTCTGGCAACAATTTGTGCCACCTGTTAAGTACACACTAGTTGAACATCTAACCCCTACCCCAGCATCTCTGGCCTTGGGCTCCCTTAGCTACTTCACCACTGTTTTGGGCTTCTTCAAGCAAAATACACTGACCCAGGCTTCGGAAGGGGGAACAGGAGCATATTTAACGAGGTCAGCAAGAATGTTCATTGTATAAGCCAAAGCGATTACATGGTATTTAAGTACGATGACCGTTTCTCAAGTACTTTGAAAGGAAAAATTTATGCCATTTTTCAAGGACAATTTCAAATCAATAAATGCGTCCAGGAAGACATGAAAATCAGGCACTTTTCCAGGCTTGTGCGAACCATGACCTTATCTGAAAGACACAACACTAGCCTACATCAGTACTGTAAATCGCTCACCCTTTTCATGCTTCGTAACAAATAAGCATGAACCCCTTGAAAATGTTATTATTGCTTTTTTTTCTCTTTTCCCCTAATATAAAGATTAAATGTCAATAATAAAATCAACATGGTAGTATCATGTTTCTGTCAGACCTGATTTTTACCAGACCTATCAAGTATCATTCTGGTAAACTTTTTTGACCGGTCAAACCAGATGTCCGACTGAAAATTTCGCCAACTTTTAGGTTCAAATTACTCAAGCCATATGGTTTGGACACTTTTTTGCAGGTATTTTATGACAGATGTCAGCTCAAATCCCCAAGCACATTCAGGAATTTTGAGCACTTTCTGTTGAAATCCAGTGATCGTTGGTATTTTATACTTGGCAAGATACTCTTAAAAGCTGTGATATTCAGTGGTATTTAGGTTATCTTATCCAAAACTATGATTTAAGCCGAATTTCAGCACCTCACCTAAGCACAATGCTTCCCCTACCGACTTCCGTGCCCCTGCAGTGTTGTTTTGAATCAAAACATCAGTAATGTGGAAAAACTTTCACTTAACAGTCAAACAAGTCTGATTAATTCATACCACCACAAATACTTAAGAATCAGGTTTTAAGTTACCAATCAAGGATAAGCAAGTACAACGCGTGAAACTATGATATAAAGCGCGGATCATACGCTTTTCGTTTTGATTTGGTGCTCGCATCCTAAAATGGCCGCTGCGAGCTTGAACACACAAAAGAGTGACCTACTGTCAAAGATCAATATACAAAACCAATTAACATTTCAAACAAATGAAAATCGTAAATAAAGGGAATTATTGTAACACTAAACTATCGACAATGCTTCAGACCTCAATGAATCACATCAAAACGAGTTTCATATTTTTGAAAACAAAGCGCTCCTCATAGAACAAGACCACATCAACGGAAACAGACGAGAAATGCGACAGCGTCCATCACCAATTTTACATCGTTTGGAACATTTTTAAGGCTTACCATGGTAATAAAAGATATTCCATGATTGAAACGCTACATATCCAAAAGGTCTAATTCAGATTATTTTCTACGTAAAGCAGAACTAAAAGATAAATATTTCCATCGTTTTCACGCGAACAAGGAACAAATCTATCCTGTGCGCAGATTCACGCGCATCGAATAGACATCCGGTAATATTCTGCTTGGCTGTTGATTTACATAGGTTGTTAACAGTTAACTACACAATGCAATTGTATATCACTATGTCAGCCTACTTGGCAATTATTACAAACAAACAAAAGTTGAGTATTTTATTGGATTCACAACATGTATTTCATTGCTATTCATTAATGTAAAACTTTATCCTAAAATGGACCATATGAATGAAAGGAACACTTATTTGAGAATGGGGATGTTGGAATGTTCAGGGAATGGTTGCTAAGGGAAAAGATGTATGTTCTAATGTGGATTTTTTAAAGCAGATCTCTGACTTTGATATTGTTGGTCTAACTGAGACACATGCAGTTGAGGGTATGAATGATGACATCCATATCAATGATTACATTACTCGAAGTTTCCCTAGGCCAAAACACATCAAAGCACCCCATGGCTCAGGAGGTATACTTATATTGATGAACCCACATATAACTGGTGGGATCACAATCAAATCCTCTACTCACAATGACTATGTATGGTTAACCCTAGACAATCAATACTTTGGTTTGATTAGGGACATCCACTTGTGCGTGGCATACATACCTCCCCCTGAATCTACATATAGCAAAAGACAAGAACAAAATCTTCTGGACAAAATTGAGACAGATATATTCATCTATAAAAAAACTGGTGACATCCTGTTGATGGGAGACCTGAATGCCAGGGTAGGAGCAAGCAATGATTTCATAAGCAATGATTGTGAAAAACATTTGCCTGTGGGAGATGAATATACTTTAGACACAAACCTAATCTCACGATCAAGCCTAGATACAACACTAGACAAAAGAGGGAAGCACCTTCTTGAAATCTGTATTGGAGCTCAGTTGCGAATACTAAATGGTAGGAAACTGGGCGATACCTTTGGCTACTATACTAGTTACCAATATAACGGTAGCAGCACTGTAGATTATGGAATATGCAGTGATTCGCTCTTGCGCAAAATACCTTACTTCAAAGTTCATGAATTTATTGGGGACATTACTGACCACTGTATGATCTCCTTCACTTTAGTAGCTGAAAGGCCCCAACCCAGTGGGTGCTCAGTTCAACTCCATGACTCGCCCACCAAATTTCAATGGCATGACAATAGCGAAGTCTCATTTAAGGCAGCACTTGATCTTCCCCCGATACAGACCCATATTAAAGAAACACTACGTGCACTAGACGTGTGCAATACACCAGAGGACCTTCTCGTGGCCTCAACTAAACTCATCAATGTATATGAGCATGCAGCAAAGTTATCTCTGAAACTTAAAACCAAAGTCCAAAGACCCAAAAGGACCCCTTGGAATACTACGCAATTGACCAGACTAAAAAGAGAAACAGCAACAAAGGCCAGGCTAATGTGTAAGTCGGCAACAGGGGAACATAGAAGGAGTTATTTCTTAGCTCTAAAAAGATACAGAAAGGAAATGAAATACTCAAAAAGACATTACATGAACGAACAAATTAATAAACTTAACTCTTTGCAAAAAACTAACCCAAAGAAGTTCTGGCAATTACTAGAAGATATAAAAACAACACCGGAAAATAAAAACAAAGCTAATAACATTGAACCAGGTGCATGGTTTGACTATCTCACAAAACTCAACAAAGACCCAAATATTCAAAGTAACGATGTGAACAATGAACTCTCAAATCTCGTCTCAACCCGTAACTTCAGCAAACTTGACTTCAGGATTGACCCAAAAGAAACACTGCAAGCCATAAATAAGCTGAAAAATAACAAAAGCCCAGGTCTAGATGCAATAACAAATGAAATGATAAAAACCTCGAAAGACCATATGTTACCGTGTATAGTTAAACTCTTCAACAAAGTGTACTCACTTGGACTATACCCAGACCAGTGGTGCAAGGGATATATAAGTAATATTCACAAAAAAGGATCTATTTTTGAACCCCAAAACTATAGAGGGATTACTGTAACAAGTGCTCTTGGTAAACTATTTAACTCAATCATGAATGTGAGGTTACAAAACTACTTGGAAGAAAACAACATTATCTCACAACATCAAGCCGGGTTCAAAAAGAACTCGAGCACTTCTGATCATATTTTTACCATGAAGACTATAATTGATAAATATACCAAATCAAAGGGCCAAAAACTATATACATGCTTTGTCGATTTTCGGCAAGCATTTGATAGAGTATGGCACACAGGGCTGCTTCTCAAATTAGCCAGGCTAGGAATAAATAATTATTTTTACAGATATATCAAAGACATGTACTCAAAAACAAAGCTATGTGTCAAAGTGAACAATGAAAAGCACACAGCTTTTTTCTCCTCGGACATAGGTGTTCGGCAAGGAGATAATTTGAGTCCAAGTTTATTCAATATATACATAAACGACTTAGTTGAACAAATTCAAAACAAAGGCCACACAAATGAGGTAACGATAGGTTCAACACTTCTCAATAGCCTGTTATATGCAGACGATGTTGTCCTTGTTTCAACCAGCCAGCAGGGTCTCCAGAACTGCATTGATGCAGTGAAGGCATATTCTGAGACATGGCGACTAGAAGTCAATTTGAACAAAACAAAAATTATCATATTTAACCAAAATGGAACACATCTCAGGGAAAATTTTGTTTATGGAGGCCACCAACTTGAGTGTGTGGATAATTACCCTTATCTTGGTATAAACTTTACCACTAATGGTAAACTGAAGGACTCTGTTGATACCCTCTACCATAAAAGCCTTAAGGCCCTATACAAACTAAATAAACTCCTGGGTCATAACTATAATATAAGCACCATGATGCATATCTTCGATCACACCATAAAACCCATACTACTGTATGGTTCTGAAGTGTGGGGAGTAGATATTGGACTGACACAGTCACGATCCCCAAATGCATTCGAACAAAATCTGGATAACAATAAACTTTCTCAGTTAGAGTTAAAATTCTACAGGAGAATACTACATGTGAAAAGACACACCTCGATTATAGGAATCAGGGGTGAACTGGGCAGACACCCACTTAGTCTTCATGCCATAACTAATTCAATAAAGTTCTTTCTTTCTACCAAATTAAAATCTGGAGGCTGTCTAGCCAAAGAAGCACTAATAGAAAGTCAAAAGGAACATCCTACAACAAAAAAGTCATGGTTTGGAAAATTAACATCAATATTGGAGCACATACATCTACAATACAACAACATTAACGTGCCTGAGAACAAAATAAAGATATTTGCAAAAAGAGCCGAAGGTGCGATGAAAACTCTCTATGAAAAATTCTGGCACAAAAAACTCAACAATACTAACAGCCTATCGGGAAGACAAGGGGAAATAAACTGAGAACCTACAAACTTTTCAAACAAAACTTTGGACTCGAGAAATACTTGCTTAATATAGACAATATCAACCACAGAACTGCTGTATCACAACTACGCCTGAGCTCCCATCCATTAAATATAGAAGCAATGAGGGGAACCATTTCAAACCCAAACGATAGAACATGTCAGTGCTGCGCAATGCAAGCTACAGAAGATGAAACACATTTCATGATCACATGCCCCAAATATAAAAACAAAAGAGCCCCATTGTTTAACGATATTGACATAAACAACAAAAATTTTTCTCACCTGCCACCCAATGACAAATATATATGGATGATGAGTAACGAGGACAAACTATTGAATAAAAACATTGGCAAATTCATAAGGGAATCGCTCGAGATTCGCAAACTGGCTCTAAATGGCCAACAACCCTCAGCTTCAGGTGTCTCGGTCAGTGGTCTCACTTAGGAATCCAACCCTGTAACTATGCTTTATCTCAATGTGTACCGTTTGTATTGAAATGTCTTTAATTTTGAGGTAGAATTAGTTGCACACTTATTGTATTCCCACTGTATTGTATGTTGCACCTTCTCTGATCAAAATCATGTATATAACTCGATTGTATATGCTCCTAGAGGGCGCGTGATTGCTAATAAACGTCATTGTCATTGTCATTGTTGGCATAAGCGTCTACAGCGCTTAAAAGTGGTTGGGTTACCTTTTCACCTAGGGCTGTACCTCTGCTCACCCCCGTCCTGTGTATTCTCAGAGGGATATATCCCAAAGGACAGATTGGAAATAGAAATTAAAACGCTCATTATATTTCAAAGAACGGACAGAAATTTATACATACTAAAATATGACACCCAATTATTCCATTAATCAGTTTGGAATAAGATTATAAAGCAATAAAAGCATGCTTTCGTTTCAAAGGACAGTCACAAATTTATTCATACCTAAATAAAATGCGATTCAATTTGACTGTTTGATGCTTGGCGTGATGAAATGCGAAGGTTGAATCGCGATGCATTTACACACACACACACACATACACACTCACACACACACACACGCGGTTTGTGGAATAGCGCATGCAGTAAAAAAAAAAACTAGTGTCGCTGGTGGTGATGATGATGATGATGATGATGATGATGATAAAGATTGAAAAGTTTCATTCAAGTTTGCCATATTGACGGTTTTTATGAGTTGGACGATAATGGAGTTCTAAACCATTACTTCTCGGTACCATTAACAGAATCCTCTCTTCGAATTGTTGACGGTTTTCATATCATTTAATTTTCCTGATCGTGGTCTTGATGGTATCATTGCCACCATCACCATCAAAAATATCATCATCGTCATCACCATCTACCTTGCCGTTCGTAGTATCATCATAACAATCATATGGACTATGTACTGGCTACTATCATCATCATTATTTATCTATTGTAGTCATGATGCCATCATCATCAAAGTCATCATCATCATCATCATCATTACCACATTAATTCATCAAAGCTCTTAATCTTGAAGTTATGAATTTACATCACAATCATACTTCGACGCTGCATTGTTGGTACTGCATTGTCTTGGTTATAATGATGGTGCATGTACATTGTGAATATGAAAACTCAGCAAGTTGTTGATAGATGATGAAAGTATCATGTTTATTTCATGATATTTTTACCATCAGTTTATCCATGGGTATGCAGGCTGTTGTTGCATAGCGTAAATAGGCTGGACTTGATATATTTATAGAAAAACAATGCAGTCAAATTATTGATTTGCTAAATTTAATCCAATCATTTTATTTTCTTGTTGACAGGGTGTGCAGTAGCAACTCCCGTACTTGGTTCGCAAGAGCTAGTATCAGTGGAATGTTTCACTACTTCTTTTTTTCAGACGATTAAATAGGTACTTTTGATTTCATGACTATGCGAAGCTATAAAATAAATTTGGCTTTTGTTGTTGGGAATTCTTCGCATGATATCAGGACAACTAGGCAAAGCACTCGCCCCTGGTGTTTTGATTATCTGATGCCACCTTCTACAGCGCGGATGTGAAAGATCGAAAGTAGTAAATAGCGCGGACGTTGTCAGAGGCGAAGTTTCTTTGCCTACAGGACAACAAGCTAGCGGCGAACACACGGCTTGTTGTAGCCAACTTGCTAAATTGTTCTTATGAAAAACAATCCACATATTTGACTATGTATGTATCAGAGGACAATAGATACATTCTAAATCCGTCGTTGTCACGCGGAACCCACAGCTATTAAAGCCCAGTCTTTAAACCCTTTGTTGCATATGCCCTGGATCCGACCGATTTCTGGCCTTATACTATTATACCCATTTTCCTTTGCGCTGGCGCGACAGATGGTCACGCGTCAACCTGGTGGATTTACTCGACCACCACGATATCCATGCAAACCAAATGAGTGAGAAATATCAACCGGGCATGTCACACATAAGGTTTATCGACCATCAACTTTTATTGTATGTTCAACCATCCTTGACGCATGAACAGTAGTAAATTTGCAATTTTTCATTCACTGATTGTCTACATAATCAAACTATTTGCAGACATAACGCTCAGGTTCAATTAGCTTCAAGAAGCGTGATCATGTGATCCTTGTCGCTGCGAAGTCATAGACATTTAACAGGCATTTTGACTACAGGCTTCAATCATTCCCATGTTGAATGTAAGTGAAATAATTTTCATGCAAGTGGTTAATTGTCTTAAATTGCTCTCGAAAGCAGCAACCCCACCTTCTCATTTGGGGTTTTTGCTTCTCATTTGATCAGCCACGAGGTCGGTGTGCGCCCCATAAACACGAAAGGTTGGCTGGATGGATTGATTCGTAATTTTAGGTAGTAAGGCTCGTTGTAGCCCAGAGGTGTTCATGTGGTCATTCGTAGCGAGAGATTCATGTGACAATAAACTATAAACAAAGTGAACCGATCAGAGAGAAGCTAGTCTTCAAGAGTAACCCGTCGGGTTACCACGGACAGTACACCTTGACAAGTATGGTAAAGTCAATTATCTTCGTTGTCATATGTTTCATATGCGCAACCGAGGCAAACAGAAAATATTCTCCGACATGGGAATCCATTGATTCCCGGCCCTTACCAGACTGGTATGACGGGGCGAAAATAGGCATTTTCATTCACTGGGGAGTCTTTTCCGTGCCGGCGTTCGGATCGGAATGGTTTTGGTCGCGATGGAAAGCAGCCAAAATTCAAGAATATATCGACTTCATGAAGAATAATTACCCTCCTAATTTTACTTATGCTGACTTTGGACCTATGTTTACGGCAGAATTCTATGACGCCAGTACGTGGGCTGAAATCTTCGAAGCTTCTGGGGCAAAGTAAGTGAAAAGTTAATTTATTAGAAAGTGTTCTGGAATTGGATTGTTATTTCGGCTCAAAGTCC